>CATNUR010000053.1:0-25000 GCA_951213105.1 Amaurobius ferox
TAGATTCCTGGTCCCACACATCCAGTTTCTCCTCTTTAAATATAAAGATTCAATTAATGTTAGTTAATCATAATTGTATATGTGTAATAAATAATGTTTATCTTAAAGTTTAAAATGGTGGAAGTTAATTGTGTAGTATGCTAATATAATTATAGTTTAGAAACGCGCTCAAAGAAATAATGATATGTTCATGCGGCAAAGAGGCAATGTACGGTTACACGATATACGGGCAGTTTAAGAATGATAATTTAAGTTACCCTAAAGATTTCATTATTAATTATGAAAGATAAAATTTCAAAGTTCTGTTTCTTTCACCACAGTTCCCATTGAATATACTACCCGGTAATTGCTATACATTCCGCTCATACGATCTTTTTTTCGAAAACGGTTAAGAAAGTAAATGTATGACCACCATCAATTTATACAACTCGGGGATTCTGCCATACAATTCACAAATTGTCCATTATCTGTTTTTTCAAATACTCTAGTAAAATTCAGTTGATAGCCACTATTGATTTATCAAAACAGGACCCAATGCTTGGTGTACTTCTTGGGAATCCGACTATGTATGTTCGTTCCTGAAATCATACCATGGAGGCTCATTATAAGAGTATATAATTAAATATCATGGTTGTACATAATGTGATAAACATAGAGAAAATAGTGTTTAACAATCATATTGCTAGAATCAAGCTAGATGATATATATAGGTCACATGGCATTGAATTCGACGTATGGATAATTTTGCAATAATGATATTCATCTATATAATAAAAATTATTATAAACATCTTTTTAAGGTACACTGTTTTAGAAAAATGATGTACAAAGTTAAATATAATATTTAGTTTAGTAAAAGTAAAATCGTGGGATGCCCATAAATGGATTGTATTTGAACATTAACAACATCTAAAGTTATACTTTACAAAATGCTTGCATATGTAAGAGTATACATGCGTGCAGATCCTGTAAATATTCCCATAAAAGATGAGTTTAGTGAGAAAAATATCTTTCATGTCATCTTCGCCTCTTCTGAACGAACATTTTCTATCGTATTACAGAAAATTACATGTCTTTCGGTTCAAATTTATTTTATCTTTCAGCTAGCTATTCGAATGTATTTATTATTTTGTAATATCAGACAGGCAGGGGTCGTGATGAAATGCTCGAATGACAAAATCTCAATAGCAGCTGTAGAAGAATTACTGCAAAATATCTCAATAGAACTATCATCCATTTCACTTTATTCCTATCAAAATTTAATAAATTCTCTCTATCTGACAGGTGAACACAGAGTGTTTTAGGCTGTTAGTGACAAATTTCATTTCTTTTAAAGAATAAAGTTTAATAAGAAATAGATTTTGCGTGATTCACTATGTCAAAACACCGAGTAATAAATGTGTCAGTAGAAAATATAATGAAATACAGTCTTGAAGTATCATATTGCAGCAATGAATTCCATTATTAAAGTATTACCTTGTCAAACTGTGGTATTTGAGGGTATTGTAATGCAACACAGAAATATCGTGTGGTATTTTATGTAAAATGTTTTGTGTTAGATTGAAAATATGATAAATTGAGATAAAGAAATGCGAACATTCAAATGTCTGCAAACTTCTTTTTAACACTTTACAACATAGTGGAAAAGTGTTTATGACTTTGTAAATTCTGTCTATCTGTCTGTCTGTCTGTCCGTTAGCACGATTACTGCCGTAAAAATGAATTTGTCAACATTTAATTTTAGTATGTTGTTCAGACCGTCTGTGGGACCTATGGGAATATAAATGAATAATATAATATCACCTAATTGGTTTTGGATTGAACTCGGGTTGAAAAAATGAAATACATTGAACCCTATGGGACCTAATTTTTCAAACATTTTTTAAGCGGATTTAAATTTCACACATAAGCAATGACTCTACCGTGGTGAAAACACCGGTTCCCGTTAGCTCACCGAAGTTAAGCAGCATCGGGCGCGGTTAGTACTTGGGTTTGTGATCACCTGGGAACACCGTGTGCTGTTGGCGAAATAAGTCGACTCGGTGATTGAGCGGGCAAGGAAAGCGTTTCCTAGTTATCGCTCGGTTGCCGGGTTGTGGGTTCGAGTCCCACTTCAGACATGGATATTTGTGTTGTTGGACGCAATGTGTTCCCACCCCCACTGGTGCGCTGGGGCAACATCATATGACGGTAAGAGGTTCACAGTTCTGGTCGATGTACAGGCGAAGACGAAAGAGTCAATGCCTGACCATTGGAAAAAAAATCACAAATTGCTTCGAAAGTTTTAAGAAATATTCAAATTATCCCATAAAATATATAAAAACAATTTTAGCAACATGTATTCAATAGTTTTTTAAATAGAAATTAAAATAATAATTAAACCCTTTATATGAAGAGATCACGTGACCATTATATTAAGAGTTCACGCTACCCACTTCAAAATAACTAAGACATCCATCTTGTGTCCAAATCGTGATTTTTAAAGTTCTTTTTAATTCATATTTAGTGCTGCCTCCGTCCTAAAACAGCTTTATTTTTGCTTAAATTCTCAGCATCTACATAGTGAAACAACGCAATTACAATATATTTGAGTTTCAATGATCTTCAAACTTTGATCATTTCTACAACGAAGCCTAATATTCACTTATGGAGAATGTATATACCAAAAGATGTAGAATGAGTTGTATTAGAATTGCTTTCTTTAACACAAAATTATTTAGCTTATGGCTGATATAATGAATTATTCATTGATTTTACACAGAGAATCACTTTTTTCGATGAAGTTTTAAACATAGAGTTTAATTACTTGTATCTCTATGGTCTTAAGTTTTTAAATAAAATAAATTATTATAGTATTGTGATGAATGAAATGAATGGAAAAATATTTATGAATAAAATGCTTCTTTTATAGAGAGAGCCAGGCGCATTATATTTCGATGACGTCATTTGAATAAATTTCATTTGTTTTCGATGAAGTTTTCAAATATAATAAATTATTGTATTATTATGATAATTTTGAAAATATTACCGAGAAATGTATTGCATTATAGAGATGTTTAAACCAAGCAATTTATATTTCAATGCCGTCATTTGAATAAAGATCATTTTTTTCGATGAAGTCTTAAATTTTCAAATACTAAATTAATGTAGTATTGCGATAATTTAAAAATATTAACGAGGAATTTATTGCATTTTAGAGATGATTAAATGAAATTGCATTGAAGTTGGAAAGTGTTTCATTATCCATGCTTTAAGCATGATTGATCTTTCCTTTTTCTTTTTGTCAAAATAATGTAAACTTCCTTACAGGCACGTTCTTCTATATAGCCTTTAAATATCTCTGTGAAAATCAAATACATAATGTTCAGTTATTATTTCAACATTTGATTAAGCCACTATATATATGAATGCTTCATAAAGCGTTAAGGTTCTTTTACACTATATGCAAGAAATGCAATACACGGGACTACCAATGCTGTCTGTGATTCTGCATTTTGTAAATAATTAGTCTCACAAAAACACTGTTTCATGGTTAAAAACCACCCCGACAAGTACAGAAAACAAAACCTCTTTCTAAAATAGTTATGAAATATCAAAATTATTAACAGACCGGTGTTGTTTTTCAGGTCTGGGCTATCCTTCTGAATGATCATAGCCCTTCACATACATAATAAAAAGTCGCCCATTTTAGTGGTAGATTGATTTTAATTACATACGACTAGAAAGGATAATTATGACTTGAAAGAGGGTGACTAACTTTTATAAGAGTACTTAAATCTGAAACAATAGTTCTAGACTAGCTAAAACTTGGCGCAAACCACGCTAAAACTTGGCGCAAACGTTTGCCATTTCGAAAAAAAAAGTTTTTTTTTCTGAATCGTACCGAAATCTAATCAGCACCCGGTTAACCTACAAGTGCCAAATTATGAGAAATTTGATCTATTACTTTTCAGCTAGAGTGGATAAAAGCAATTTTTGCGGGCCATTACATAAAAAAAGTCAGGTTCTTTTATCCTGCATCGTACCAAAAACTAAACAGCACCAGAGTCACAGACAAATGACCTACCTACCAAATATTATGAAATTCGGTCCATTATTTTTTGAGTTAGAGTGGATACATACATTGCACAAACTGACAGACAGACAGATAGACAATTCTCGTTTCATTTGGTAGCTGAACTTTCAAATGTGGCGTAACGAAAATATGAAAAACTAAAATATCTCGAAAATGGTTAGTTCTAGAGTAATGGGGTTAGTCTTACTCTCTCAGTTGTCTAAAAATACATATAAAATAAGCACTTAATTGATATATTTAAGCATACGTAGTGTTTTATTTGTAGATGCAAAGGTTTTTGCGGGGAATTTTGAAAACAAAGGCAGGTTTCTCCTACCGAATCATACTTAAATCTAATCAGCACCAGAGTTGCATCCTAGTGACTTATTTACCACATTTTATGAAATTCGACCAATTAGGTTTTATCTAGAGTGACTGCATGCGATTTTGCCGGACATTTCGCAAAAAAAGGCGTTTTTGTTTTATTCCGAACTGTACCAAAATCTAATCAGCATCAAGGTCACACACAAGTGATTTGCATACTAAATTTTATGAAATTCGGTCGATTAGTTTTTCAAATAGAGTGGATACATACATTGCACAGACACACACGCAGACGTCACGCTAAAAATGGTTTTTTCGTGTTCCAGAGGTCGCAAAACGTGTGGTACCGTCGAAAACTCGAGTTGCAATTTTCGACATGATTCCAGTACTTTCTCTATACATTAATTTCCATATATTGCAGGGAGAGTAAAATATGTATCTCCTATCAGAGCACACAAAACGAACCATCATTAATTAAAGTCGGTTCAGTGATTCAGGCAGTAGACAATAAAGACATATCCGAAAAATCATATTTTTTTATTCTGAATAATATTATTTTCCCTGCAATACATGGTAATATATAGGGAAAGTATTATAAACATGTCAAAAATCGCAACTCGAGTTTTCGACGGATCTACACGTTTCGGGACCTCTAGAACACAAAACACATTTTATTTTAACGTGACGTCTGCGTGTGTGTCTGTCTGTCTGTGCAACGTATGTATTCTTTCTAACCCCAAAACTGATGGACCAAATTTCATAAAATTTGGTAGGTAAGTCACTTGTGTATGACCATGGTGCTGATACGATTTGATACGATTCGTGATAAAAGAACCCGCCATTATTTTGCGAAATGGCCCTTAAATTGCTTGTATCCATTCTAGCTGAAAAACTAATAGATCAAATTTCACAAAATTTGATAGATAAGTCACTTGTGGGTTACTCTGGTGCTGATTAGATTTTGGTATGATTCCGAAGAAGGAATCCTTTTTGCGAAATGGTCCGCAAAAATCTTTAAATCTACTGGTACGTATATTTATTTTGGTACGATTCGGATAAAAAAAATATTTGCCTTTTCATCGTAAAATGGGCCTCAAAAATCATCAAAATGTAAAATAAAAATCTACGTATGCTCAAGTATATCAATTAAATGCTTTGTTTCATGCGTAATGTTTAACGATAAAAAATAAGACCAATATTTTCACATCAGGACTATCCCTTCTCGAGACATTTAATTTTTATCGCATTTTCGCTGGGCCACCTTTGAAAATAAGTCCAGTTACCAAATGACAACGAAAATTAAATTAAAAGTACAAATTAAGTGTAATTTAAAATAATTTTGTGTGTTATTTTGTGCAATGAAACTCAATTTAGTGAATTATTGAAGAAAGAAAAGGAACATGAATATTGTCGTGTAAAAATTTTATAAATTCTCGACATTGATGAAATTAAATGCATTTTATATTATATGTACTTGTATAACTATATTTTGATTTAAGTGTTGTTTTTGTGCGCAAGAAACCGCACGATTCTTGATATTTCATGTCTCGGCTTTTACTTCCGCTTTTAAAAGCGACAGTTAATGTGAAGTAGATGTGTCAGTTTTTGTTTTGTTTATTGCCTGGCTGTGAAGAAGCGAAAATTTCGGAGTTTTTTGAGGCTCTTGATGTGAACCATGGCTGACGGTAAAAAGATGGTACGTGTCGTCGGCATTGTCTGATTGGGTAATTTGGAAAACGTGATGTTTTGATGACTTCACGGCAGTTGTGTTTGGCGTGGGGACACTATTTTTCTTGGCAGATGGAACAAAGCTTTTGAATAATCTGGACCAACGCGCAGTCCAGTCCAAATTTTATAAAATTTGTAAATTCCAATCAACGGAAATATTTTAGGGTCCAAAGAAAAGCCACTGCCAGTAACGCCGTGAGGACCTGGAAACTAATATTAAATTAAAAGTACAAATTAAGTGTAATTTAAAATAATTTTGTGTGTTATTTTGTGCAATGAAACTCAATTTAGTGAATTATTGAAGAAAGAAAAGGAACATGAATATTGTCGTGTAAGAATTTTATAAATTCTCGACATTGATGAAATTAAATGTATTTTTATATTATATGTACTTGTATAACTATATTTTGATTTAAGTGTTGTTTTTGTGCGCAAGAAACCGCACGATTCTTGATATTTCATGTCTCGGCTTTTACTTCCGCTTTTAAAAGCGACAGTTAATGTGAAGTAGATGTGTCAGTTTTTGTTTTGTTTATTGCCTGGCTGTGAAGAAGCGAAAATTTCGGAGTTTTTTGAGGCTCTTGATGTGAACCATGGCTGACGGTAAAAAGATGGTACGTGTCGTCGGCATTGTCTGATTGGGTAATTTGGAAAACGTGATGTTTTGATGACTTCACGGCAGTTGTGTTTGGCGTGGGGACACTATTTTTCTTGGCAGATGGAACAAAGCTTTTGAATAATCTGGACCAACGCGCAGTCCAGTCCAAATTTTATAAAATTTGTAAATTCCAATCAACGGAAATATTTTAGGGTCCAAAGAAAAGCCACTGCCAGTAACGCCGTGAGGACCTGGAAACTCATAAAAAAATGACGAAGAATACTTTTAAAGTAAAATATATTATTTTAATTGACGGGAAACGAAATGGTTTGCTCTTATGCCTGTCTCGTCCGTCGTGACACTACTTAATAACAAAAATCAAAAAACTTTGGTGATGGTCCTGTTGAGGACAGAATTGACCAGCCGCAACTATATTAATACTTTAAAATATGTTGTATACGCAAAGTAGTGACATAGAAATGTTCAGCTTAACAAAGCATATGCAGCGATAAAAATATTATTTTTATAGATAATTATTCTGTATAAAGTAAATTTTGTTTTGTTAAATGTGTTAAAAGCTCTTATCAACATTGGTGTATATATAAGCAAATGTGAAATTAAGGTATGTATTTGTAATGAAATACTTTGGAAGTTGTTACTGTTGATAAGATGACATAATTTAATAACATCTAATTAAATATTTTAATTCTACCAATTATTGGAGTAATTATTTAGAGTGTACATGTCTCCTTTCTTGCCATGTTTTCAAATTCCAGCAATTGATGGGCATTTGCACCCATCACCAGGGAAGCCTCTGGATTTGTATTTGTACTACCACTAAATTAATTTATATTTCTTTTCTGATAATGTATGTATTGTATTTGCCACTTAACCACGACCGACCGACCGTTCTTAATTCTACGTTATTACATTTTTTTCCGTAGCACCTCCAGCTTTTACAAGCAGTCCCGCATATACAAAAAAATCTGATGTGGACAACACATGACTTTCCTTATATAATGTAATGAATTTACTACTTTTACAGTAATAAAATAGGTTTTTCTTATAGATACTTATATTCTTTCCAAGATATTGAATTTCCGACAATTAGTCTTCATTTTCATTGATTTAGCATCATTTTTATCCATTTAGCGAGATTTTCATTAATTTGGCAACATTTCAAAAAAGTCGCCAAGTTGGCGACATTCCGCCAAATTCGTCGCCAAAATCTCGCCAAGCGTTATGCACTAAGAAAAAAGTTATTCTTACAGCAGATAAATGACTATTGGCGTTCAAATACAAAAGTATTATTCAAAGTATATTTTTTCATGAATGGAACGAGCTAGATCCACGAGAATGATGTCACTCAATTTATCGCATGGTATTACATATGAAAAGTGAACATGTTTCTCAATAGGATTTTTTTTTTTATGTGACTTTTTCATAATTTTTTTGAAAAATGTACAATATCTCGAGAACGGTTCATGTTAGCGTTCTAAAATTTATGCCAATCGTTTTCTAATGAAAAATTACATAAGAAATGTCTATTTGCGTAACTTTATTAGCGGTTTTGATTTTTTGACGATTTTTTCAAAATTTCATTCGAAAATTTAGGGGGGTTCTGAACATTTGATTACGTATAAAAATAGGCTTCCAGTGTTTACGGATTGTGATTTTTGTACCAAATTTGGTTCGAATCGGCCCATTCGTTCGTCAGTCATCGTCTCCACAGACTCACTGACACACACACACACACAAGCACATACTTTCACACACACACACACACACACACACACACACACACACACACATATACACACACACAGACATCACTTCAAAAATGTTTGATTCGTAATCAGGGATGCTTGAAACGTGCTCTCCCGTCGAAAACTCGAATTCGAATTTTCGACCCCGTCACAATACTTTCCTTATACATTATGTATATAAGGAAAGTAATGAGTCTGCAAGGAAACCATGTGCTGCCCACATCAAATTTTTTATTTTGTAGTTTATTAGAGAAATATGTTTCTCGTATCAGAACATAGAGTCCTAATTCACTACATTCCTACAGACATGATTGCTCGGAAAGAATTTTATGTAAGCTAACTGCAAATTAACCTTTAGGTAAAGCTGTGACTGTGAACCGTAGCTGGAAGGATTGTCGAGTATAAAAGAGGAAAGGTTGGAAAGTTACGGAAGGAAAAAAGCAGTGTATTGGTCAAATATATTGTTATTGTCGAGAGACATGGTTTTTAACACTTTACAACAAAGTTGAAAGTGTTTATGACTTTGTTCATTCTGTCTGTCTGTCTGTCTGTCTGTCTGTCCGTTAGCACGATAACTGCCGTAAAAATGACTTAATCAAAATGAAATTTTAGTATGTTGTTCAGACGGTCTGTGGGACCTATGGGAATATAAATGAATAATATCACACAATTAGTTTTGGATTGAACCCGGGTTGAAAAAATGAAATACATTGAGCCTATGGGACCTAATTTTTCTAACATTTTTTAAGCGGATTTAAAATTCACAAATTGCTTCGAAAATTTTAGGTAATAGTCAAATTGTTCCATAAAATATATATAAAAAAATTCAGCTACATATATTCAGTAGTTTTTTAAATAAAAATTAAAATATTAATTACACATCTTATATGAAACGATCACGTGACCCACTTTAAAATGATATATGACATCCATCTTGTTTCAAATTCGTGATTTTTTTAAGTTCTTTTTCATTCATATTGAGTGTTGTATCCATCCTAAAACTACTTTATTTCTGCTTAAATTCTGCGCATCTACATAATAAAACAACACAATGGCAATATATTTGAGTTTAAATCCTCATTCAAATTTGATTATTTCTGCAATTAAGCCTATTTTTCACCTATGTAAAATGTAAACAGCAAAATATGTAGAATGAGTTGTATTAGAATTACTGTATTTCTTTAACACAAAATAATTCAGTCCATGGAGTCTGCATGGCTGATATGAATGAAATATTAATTGATTTTATAAACAGAAGGACGATTTTTTTCGATGAAGTTTTAAGCATAAAGTTTATGAATTGTAGCTCCATGGTCTTAATTTTTAAATAAAATAAATTATTATAGTATTGTGATGAATGCAATGGAGAAAGTTATGAATGAAATCCTGCTTTTATAGAGAGATCCAGGCGTGTTATTTTTTCTATGACGTCATTTGAATTAATTTCTGTTGTTTTCGATGAAGTTTTCAAATATAAAAATTATCGTAGTATTATGATATATTTAAAAATATTACCGTGGAATGTATTGCATTTTAGAGATATTTAAACCACGCAATTTATATTTCAATGCCGTCATTTGAATGAAGTTCATTTTTTTCAATGAAGGTTTAAGTTTTCAAATATAATAAATCAATGTAGTATTGTGATAAGTTTTAAAATATTACCGAGGAATGTATTGCACTTTCGACTTTTTTAAATAAAATTGCATTGAAGTTTTAAAGTGTTTCATAATCAATGCTTTAAGCATGATTGATCTTTCTTGTTATTTTATTATGTAACCTATGACAGTTTGAAGTTGCTAATAAATACTTTATGTTGTTAAAGATGTCTCATCATATCTGAATAAGCGCTACTAGAAAAATCACTACAATATTTCATCCAAAAGTCGTCAAATAGTTAATACTGTAGGACTTTTAACATTAACGAGCCGTAAGATGATTCATTTTAATGTTGTAACATGATTCATTTTAAAATATTTTCTCTCGGGTACTGCTTCTAAAATTGCATCTTTTCTGGTTTCTCTTTCTCAAGTATTCATCTATCTTGGGAGCTGAAATACGAACCACCGAAAATAAGGGGTGTGCTACGCCACGTATATTAAAATTTTGACAGTTAAGGATTCAAACGTGACGACTTAGCGCGAACATTGCTACGTTCCTAAAATTTTAAAGTATAACATTTAATAGATTGCATTAAACGTCTTTAATTCACAATTGCATCTGCAAAGAACATTCATTTTCTTGACAGTTATTGACCAATTAGAATGTTTTCTGCTCACACTTTCAACTAGAATGAGAAAATTCCAATCATTGTAAATACATTTTCTCTACTTCGGTCAGTAAAAACATAAATTTTCGTTATGGGTGAAATTCATAACACAAATCACTTATTTCGGAGCGATTATATTGAAAATCATGTATAACATCGTTTTCTTAAGAAATTTGTAATATAAATTTTTATGATTTGCCGTTATATCTGCCGTTAAGGTTATATAAAATCAACGAATTTGGTATAACTTTTCCTTAAAATTCAAAATGAGAAATTTGAATAAAGAGGAAAAATATTATTTTGAGGCATAAATTAATTGTATATAAAAAGTTGCACTTTTTAAATTATAATAATTCGTTATTTTATATATAAATATTTTTTATACGTGTTTGGAATTTTTCAAGTTATTCTATTCAGCCATTTTGAAGATATCATGGGCACAGTACATAAAAATAATATTTTAAGGAAATGAACACTACAGCTAACACTTAATACCATTTTCACATTTTGTGTAAAAATATTTTCATATCATATAAAGATCATAAATTTTGTTGTAAGGGGACTATTTTCATGTGGTTCATTTCAAAATATTTAAAAATGCACTACCAATAAAATTCAAGTAAATGAAAAGTCATTTTTTGGAATTTTAAGAAGTATATGTCCACTTAAAGTATTTCATTGAAAAGAAAAGTCACAATATATTTCCGTAAGAAAAAAACGTTTTCCTTTAATGCATAAATCGATACGATTATTCTGCAACTAGTATATCGAGAACTAATAGAGCGAATTTCTAATGGATCTTTAATCCAATATTAAAATCTTTATTCTCAATCTTAAACACCATATGTCCATTATTAAGTCAAAGTTGATTTCTTAATGCTTTCTGTGAAATGTTTTATACTAAGCATGCCAATTTCTATTTTCTTTAAAATCAAATTCTTTGTTCTCCGATATTATGCAATGCACCAAGTGTTTCAGGGAAAACTTTCCCTCGTTTTAGAAAGACGAGGAAAATTAAAAATATAGATATTTTTATTTCTCATATTTCGTCATAAACTATAATACAAAATATTTTATATTAGAATTTTGGAAATATATAACAATATAACAGACCAATTCACTTTTTTAATTTTTAGTGTAATATTTATTGCAATTTTAATATTCGGGATTTTACGTAACGCTGTTTTAAGGTAAAAAAAATCTGATGTGGGCAACACATGACTTTCCTTATATAATGTAATGAATTTACTACTTTTACAGTAAAAAAATCGGATTTTCTTATAGTAGATACTAATATTCTTTCCACGATACTGAATTTTCGACAATTAGTCGTCATTTTCATTGATTTAGCATCATTTTTATTCATTTGGCGAGATTTTCATTAATTTGGCAACATTTCAAAAAAGTCGCCAAGTTGGCGACATTCCGCCAAATTCGTCGCCAAAATCTCGCCAAGCGTTATGCACTAAGAAAAAAGTTATTCTTACAGCAGATAAATGACTATTGGCGTTCAAATACAAAAGTATTATTCAAAGTATATTTTTTCATGAATGGAACGAGCTAGATCCACGAGAATGATGTCACCCAATTTATCGCATGGTATTACATATGAAAAGTGAACATGTTTCTCAATAGGAAATTTTTTTTATGTGACTTTTTCATAATTTTTTTGAAAAATCTACAATATCTCGAGAACGGTTCATGTTAGCGTTCTAAAATTTATGCCAATCGTTTTCTAATGAAAAATCACATAAGAAATGTCTATTTGCGTAACTTTATTAGCGGTTTTGATTTTTTGACGATTTTTTCAAAATTTCATTCAAAAATTTAGGGGGGTTCTGAACATTCGATTACGTATAAAGACAATAGACTTCCAGTGTTTACGGATTGTGATTTTTGTACCAAATTTGGTTCGAATCGGTCCATTCATTCGTCAGTTATCGTCTCCACAGTCTCACTGACACACACACACACACACACACACACACACACACACACACACACACACACACACACACACACACACACACACACACACACACACACACATACACACACACAGACATCACTTCAAAAATGATCAGGGATGCTTGAAACGTGCTCTCCCGTCGAAAACTCGAATTCGAATTTTCGACCCCGTCACAATACTTTCCTTATACATTATGTATATAAGGAAAGTAAAAAAATGTTCTGTTTCTGCAGATATAGTTATGCAGGTTCACATTTCTCCTTCACCTATTTTATTTTTTCCTTTACAATTCATAGTATAGTAGTACGAATGGAGTCTATTTTGAATAAAAGCGAAAAAAATGCCTGTCAAGGCAACCTTTCGTATGACGTAAATCTAGGGTGGCAATTTCAGGATTGCCTGCTCAGGGTTATGAGATTTTTTGATGTTTCGCCAATTTGGCGTCTTTTAGAGACATTTCGATTGTTCGAAAATCTACTTGAAATAAGGAATATTCCACGAGATACGAGTCATTTCTAGTTGTTTCTACAGGGAGTATATAAAAGGCGTCATCACTCAGTCGGAGAGCAGCTGGCGTGATATGAACTATATTGAACAGTGGCATACCTCAATGTTTTGAGAATAATAGCGTCTGTTATGTGAAATAAAATGAGTCAATGTTTTGGTAATATTATCGGCTGTTCTATGAAATTAGCTAAGTATTTAATTACTGTTTTACCGTACCTAACAGTTGATTAGTGACCTTGTAAGATTGTTATTAAGCTATGTACTGTGTATTGTTCCTGTTTACGCCGTGCTTGTAAATAAACATGTAGTTATCCAGAAAATCCACTTCTGACTCCAATTTATTACGATGTATTCCCTGGAACCGTGTGTGTACTTTCAAGATACAAGAATGAGTCAAAATAACTAGATAAAAAAAACTTTAAAGCATATTTTACATCAGAATGTAAATTTAAAGCAGTCATAATCTGAAATGGCTTGAGTAATATATATAATTTGTATATGAATTCGGTGTGTTTTGATCTGAAAAATCAGAATCTATTATAAAATCTGAGTGTTTACTTTCGCAGAAAAAATTGTTTCTAGAAAGTTTAATGTGAAGGCGACAATTTATGCAAATTCGATTCACATTTATTTAAATGCGAGATATTCCGAGTCATATGATACATTTGGTTTTACTGTCCGACCCATGAAGCCGGAATAACAAGCGGTTTTCAGATTTTTATTTGACCTACTGTACAATAAATTTTGTAACAATTAGATAATATAGTATTATAGTCAATAATTATTCTTTATTTTATTATCTTAATATATAGGAAACTCTGTTGAATGAACTCTATTAGTCAATATTATAATCAAAGAAACTTTCCTTTTCTTTACACACCCATACCTGTAAGGAATATATTGGTACACTATACCGCACCGCATAACTATTAGTTAATAAATTATAATTAAAATTAATAATTATTCACTGTTTTGTTATCTAATATACATAGAACTCCATTAAAATAAATGTACCAGTCCTTTCCATTAAATACTTGTAATTGCACATATTTTAAATGGTCACCTTAAAAGCACCGCAAACATCATCTCATACATTATTAAATCACAATTTAAAAAATCTGATGTGGGCAGCACATGAATTTCCTTATATAATGCAATGAATTTACCACTTTTCCAGTACAATAAAAAATAGGTTATTCTTATAGTAGAAACTTATATTCTTTTCAAAATATTGAATTTTCGTCAATTAGTCGTCAATTTCATTAATTTAGCGTAATTTTTATCCATTTGGCGATATTTAAAGAAATCGTCAAGTTAGCGATATTCCGCCAAATTCGTCGCCAAAATCTCGCCAAGCGTTATGGACGAAGACATAAGTTATTCTTATAGCAGATAAATGACTATTGGCGCTAAAATAAAAGAGTATAACACAAAGTATTTTTTCTTAAGAATGGAACGAGCTAGATCCACGAGAATAATGCCACTAAATTTATCGCATGATATTACATATGGAAATAAGCATGTTTCTCAACAGTTAATATTTTTTTAAATTTATGTGATGTTTTGATAAATTAATTTGAAAAATGCGTAATATCTCCAGAACGGTTCATGCTAACGTTCTAAAGCTTGCGTCAATCGTATTTTAGGGGAAAATTATATGAGAAATGTCTATTAAAAGTTATTAAAAACTTATTAAAAGTTTTGATTTTCTGATTAAAAGTTTTGATTTTCTGATGTTTTTTTCAACATTTTACTCGAAAATTTAACGGGGTCCCGAATATTCGATTGAGTTTAAAAACAATAGGCGTCCAGTATTCACGGATTGTAATTTTTGTACTACATTTATTCGAATCGCTCTATTCGTTCGTGAGATACCGTCTCCACAGACTCACTGACACACACACACACACACACACACACACACACACACACACACACACACAGTCATCATTTCAAAAATGTTCGAATCGTAATCAGTGATGCTTGAAACGTGCTCTTCCGTCGAAAACTCGAATTCGAATTTTCGACCCCTTCACAATACTTTCCTTATACTTTATATGTATATAATGAAAGTAAAAAACGTTTAACTATCACACCAGGAAATTTATTAGAAATTTCAAACATTCAGCTTGTTTTGTTGAACTTTTTTTACTAAAGATAATAGACGTAATCTGTCTGCGAGTCCTCAGTTGAACCAAACACTTGTTTTCAAATTGCATTTACCTCTGCAACTTCGCGATTAATCACATCCAGCTTTCAAGTCAATAATGAAAAGAGATTAATCAATGTAACATGTCAAGTAAGTTATTCAGGTGTGAGAAAATGCTGTTTCAGCTCACACAATTATCATTCGAAATAGTTTCCCGACGAGCTCAGCTTGGGATAAAACATTGTTTTCTGTGACCATTTAGTTTTAACAACTCCATGTATAATTGTGATTTTCAAGAAGTAAGAAAAACTTGAGCAGCGTATGTAAGCAGAAATAAAACAATAAATCACTAATAAAAAAATCTGATATGGGCAATGTGGTGAGGTGAAATATACACATATAAATACAAAAATAAAACACATAAATACACTAAACTTACTCACCAGATAATTCCACCCAGCTCAACCGCGTTATGTATAGTGGGGTCCGATAGGACCTAAGTACATTGCATTTGCTAAATTAAATCATCACTCCCTTTTATTTTGTGGCCATTGAGCAATTTATTTACAGAACACATAACATCTCAATTAAACATTAATAACAATATTCATAATTACAATGAATTCCCAATTTACCTAAGCTTGACCTCGGGGTGCACAGCTAATTTTGCATTAACTTGTATATTTTTTTTATTATCCAAACTTGTATTTTATTACTTTTTTTAAGGAAAACAAAATATAATTTCATTTGGGCAAATATCCCATTTAGCATAAAGTTGCCCTTAACACTGTAGATCACATCAAAATATGTTTAGACATTACATATATAAAACATTTAAAAGTATTATATAAATTTCATACCTTCATTACATAAGAATGACTCTCAATGAGTGTTGGTAGCTATGCCTCTGCAGATTGGAATGGGTGGCAAGATTAATTGACGATTAGTTCATTATTTTGGACGGTTCATGAAAAACACTACCAGTCTGAGAAGCTCGGTTGAGGATCATCAGGTGACGAAGTTTAGTCAAGTATTATTTCGGAGATGGGAACACTGTTCACTTTCCTTCTCCTCCTCTTAACGTCGGCTTACGCCCAGCGGATCGTGAGAGCAGCGTACAGGATTTACCAAAGAGTTAAGAGTAGATACGTTTCCGTAGAGATTGTCTGCTGCTTAGGAGCCCGGGATTGATGCTCCGCAGACACTCCGTGCATGTAGTATCACAGTTACCACGGCCTAAATGTAGCTAAGGGAGCAAAGGTCCCACACCTTTGGAGGCAGAGCTGTGTTGCACTGCAACCCAAAAAAACAACGACTTTCTTTATTTTCGGAGATGGGCACACTGTCCGAAGAATTGCGCCCTCGCGCTGAAATTAAGGCTCTGGCTCGTTTTGGCTACGAGTCGTCACACTTCACCGGACTCACGACGTCGGATCCTAGCCGAAAGCATTGGCCGCCCTAGATAGGGGCCACGGATACCGGGCCTGAGATGCATCAAAGTGCATGCCGGGTCGAACACAAGTGCCACGCACTTGGAGTGCTATTTTCTCGAGATCAGAACAAGCAACTGAATTTTTTACATTTTTTAAAACTTCCAGAATTTTAAAAGCAAGGGGAACGACAAAAAATACAGGGAAGTCCCCCAATTCCCATTCGCTGTTTCCCAAGCGCAATAAAAAAGGCGGTCCAAAAATGCTTCACACCATTGGTTTTCGAAGCGACGCTCATTTTTTATGCGCTCCACTAAAACACAGGAACAAGAAGGCTGGCTACAAATCGGGTGGTCCAAGGACGGGACCCCGACGCGAGCCACACCTGACAGGGCTATAAATTTTCAGAGATTTGTAGCTCAACTTTGACATTTTGCTGCAATTAATTCTCTGAATATTTACAATCCATGTCAGTGCGCATACAACCCATCGGCGCCAAAAAATCCCAATTCCGTCTGTGCAAAGGCCTAGCTATATACATACTACAAAACCATTGTATACATTTCATTTACAATCACTGCCATTTTTTTTTCAGGGTTACGAATAAAAATATGGGATCGCAGTATCACAGGCAACACATGACTTTCCTTATATAATGTAATGAATTAACTACTTTTACAGTAAAAAAATAGGTTTTTCTTATAGTAGATACTAATATTCTTTCCATGATATTGAATTTTCGACAATTAGTCGTCATTTTAATTGATTTAGCGCTATTTTTTTATCCATTGAGCGAGATTTTCGTTAATTTGGCAACATTTCAAAAAGTCGCCAAGTTGGCGACATTCCGCCAAATTCGTCACCAAAATCTCGCCAAGCGTTATGCACTAAGAAATAAGTTATTCTTACAGCAGATAAATGACTATTGGCGTTCAAATACAAAAGTATTACTCAAAGTATCTTTTTTCATAAATGGAACGAGCTAGATCCACGAGAATGATGTCACCCAATTTATCGCATGGTATTACATATGAAAAGTGAACATGTTTCTCAATAGGAAACATTTTTTTTATTTTAAATGACTTTTTGATAATTTTTTTTAAATGTACATTATCTCGAGAACGGTTCATGTTAGCGTTCTAAAATTTATGTTAATCGTTTTGTAATGAAAACTTACATAAGAAATATCTATTTCCGTAACTTTATTAGTGGATTGATTTTTTGACGATTTTTCAAAATTTCATTCGAAAATTTAGGAGGGTTCCGGACATTCGATTTCGTATAAAAACTATAGGCTTCCAGTGTTTACGGATTGGGATTTTTGTACCAAATTTGATTCGAATCGGTCCATTCGTTCGTCAGTTATCGTCTCCAGAGACTCACTGACACACACACACAGAGAGAGAGAGAGAGAGAGACATCACTTCAAAAATGTTTGATTCGTGATCAGGGATGCTTGAAACGTGCTCTCCCGTCGAAAACACGAATTCGAATTTTCGACCCCGTCACAATACTTTCCTTATACATTATGTATATAAGGAAACTAATAATATGCTGTATTATTACAGTTCTTGTGCTTAAGTAAGTTGCATGCTGAATTATTATTTTATATAAGCTTAAATACGCTTCTTTGTGTGCTCTGTTTTATTGTTTTATTTTTGGTTAAATACGTTGATTAAGTTTCCGTTATCCTTTACACAAATTGTTTTTTACTTAATAACTTAAGAAGTATCTTTGAAAGCATAATTATTTACGTTACATAACACAGTGATTTTAAAAGCATGAAAGAGTTCGCCTAAAATAAATTTTAAGCAAGACAGTAACTTATTAGAAATATTAGACATTCACATTGCAAACATGAGATAACTCTTAGAGAGTGTTTTAAGTTAACACAAGACATGAGAGCCTAAAATAATTCAAAGTAGAATATAATTCATTATATATTTTAGACATTCAGCTCGTTTCATTGAATTATCTTTACTAAATCTAATAGACATAATCTGTCTGCGAGTCCTCAGTTGAACCAAACACTTTTTCGTTATCCCTTACACAAATTGCTTTTTACTTGTCAACTTCCAGAAGTATCTTTGAAAGCATAATTATTTTCGTTACATAATGCAGTGATACTACAGCCTTGGTCAAAAGTATTAGGTACCCTATTGAAATCCATTTATTACTTTCCTTATATACATAATGTATAAGGAAAGTATTGTGACGGGGTCGAAAATTCGAATTCGAGTTTTCGACGGGAGAGCACGTTTCAAGCATCCCTGATCACGAATCAAACATTTTTGAAGTGATGTCTGTGTGTGTGTGTGTGTGTGTGTGTGTGTGTGTGTGTGTCAGTGAGTCTGTGGAGACGATAACTGACGAACGAATGGACCGATTTGAACCAAATTTGGTACAAAAATCACAATCCGTAAACACTGGAAGCCTATAGTTTTTATGCGTAATCGAATGTTCAGAACCCCCCTAAATTTTCGAATGAAATTTTGAAAAAATTGTCAAAAAATGAAAACCACAAATAAAGTTACACAAATAGACATTTCTTATGTAATTTTTCATTAGAAAACGATTGACATAAATTTTAGAACGCTAACATGAACCGTTCTCGAGATATTGCACATTTTTAAAAAAAATTATCAAAAAGTCATAGAAAATAAAAAAATATATATTTCTTATTGAGAAACATGTTCACTTTTCATATGTAATATCATGCGATAAATTGGGTGACATCATTCTCGTGGATCTAGCTCGTTCCATTCATGAAAAAATATACTTTGAGTAATACTTTTGTATTTGAACGCCAATAGTCATTTATCTGGTGTAAGAATAAATTATTTCTTCGTCCATAACGCTTGGCGAGATTTTGGCGACGAAATTGGCGGAATGTCGCCAACTTGGCGACTTTTTGAAATGTTGCCAAATTAACGAAAATCTCGCCAAATGGATAAAAATGACGCTAAATCAATGTGAAAATGGCGACTAATTGTCGAAAATTCAATATCTTGAAAAGAATATTAGTATCTACTATAAGAAAACCTATTTGTTCTATTGTAAAAGTACATTCATTACATTATATAAGGAAAGTCATGTGTTGCCCACATCAGATTTTTTTAAACAGCTAATATGTTGGGATAAAATAAAAATGCAGAGACGCAAAATAATAATTTTATATTGAAACTTAATTATATTTGGTTGGACATCCTTTCGCCTTTATGACGTCATTAATTCTTTTAGGCATAGAACGCACTAACCTACTGCTTTCCGCTCCCGGTATCTTATTCCATTCCTCTTGCAATATAAATTTTAAGGTTGTGTTTGAAGTAATAGAATACTTCCTGATCTTGCGTTTGAGAAATGCCCACAACTGTTTAATGGTGTTGAGATCTGGAGACTGTGGAGGAGAATGCAAAAGACGTCCAACATTTTGACAGAACCACTTCATAGTCACAGCAGATGTGTGACAAGTTGCATTGTCTTATTGGAGTCTGACCCCATCCATGTTTTTATCGCCGAAAATTCGTGAAAAATAAGCCTGCAGTGTTGTTTCTAGTACATTTATGTACGTCAAAGAGTCCATTCGTCCCTCACAGATGTACATTTCGCCCACACCGTCGGCTGTCTTACATCCCCAAATCATTATGGTGGAACCGTCATGTTTCACAGTGCACTCCGCGTAAACACGGGAACAGTTTGGGCAGAGCCGGAAATTGAACTCTGGTAGTCCGAGTGCAATCCCCGCGATCTAATTACTAGGCTGTCCCACCCTTGTACCGTTTCGTTTCTTCTAACTCGACCTACCCAAAGCTGTAAGGTACTTGTTTGGACGGTCAGGAAGTGTCACCCAGTGAGGGAGACGACATATACAGGGACCATATCCTACTTCCACTACCACCAACCTCTCAGAAGAACTTACGCACCCTCATATTTAACGTAATCGCACTTCTCATGAACACGGACACCAGTCGTTTATCCCTCTTTCCTAATTTGATGTTAATCACTCGGGGTTGAAATGAGAACTTTGGCTGAAATCGGAACTTTACGAAAAGTGTAAACATTTTGGACGCTTATATTTCCGATCATAATACATAAAAATGTAAAACAAAATTATTTATCTTTCAAAAATATAGTACCATTGATAAATATACAAAAATATTTCAGTATTTTTTTTTTATGCGGAAAAATTTTAAAGTTTTCGTATAAGATTTCTGATTCACATTGCTTAATTTCACTCGAGATATCTTCTAAACAATGAAAGATAAATGTGAACATTAAGCAATGAACATTTTCAGTAGAGGTTGCAGATTCTAGATTAATATATATAAATTGTTTTAAGTTCGTAAAGTTTTTAAAAAATCGTCTTGCCAAGTTGAAGAAGATTGAAAATTTCCTAAAAGCAGGTTAGTTATAAACAATTAGCAAGGTCGCATAATCCTTTAAAATCCTTTAAAGTATATATAATTGGGTTTTTGTACCGGGTTTCTAGTTCTTAAATATAGTGGTTACAATTTCAATATTTTAATATCTTGATATATTTTCCAATGGGAAGTACAGCTTCGATATTTTGAAAGTCACCAGCGTTATAGCTCAATGTGTTTCTTCCTTGATGATATATTGGTGAGATACTAGTGTATTTATTTACTTGAATCTTAATTCTCGTCAGAAATATTGTGTAAGCAAGTTAGCAAAGCTTTTTGACAGGAAGTTTATGTTTGGAGTATCAGGCTGAAATCAGAGTAAAAACAGAAAGTACTAGCTATGGACACATTTTGAGTAATTAGTAGTTCTTTGAAAGCCCTACAAGAATATACAGTTATATTTCAGATCAGATCCTTAGTTTCTGAAATAGTTATAGTTTCGTTATTTTAATATTTTGAGCAATTTTGAAAATGTAGTTCTAATTTCGGCATTTTAATATTTTGAAATGTTTAGAAATTGGCTAAAGAGAACAAACCACAGATAAAAAGATGCCATTCACGCCAAACTATTTCAGCGCTATCTATCTGGAGCTAATGCCGATTATTTATGTTTTCCCGACCGTATTTATATTGTGGATTGGTTTATAAAGTCATAAGTTTTTCTCTTTTTAAGAATATATTTTCTTTTTTGAATTGTTTTAAGCCTTTTGAGGACACATTTATTCTCTCCATGCCGACTATTCAGCTCCAATTTAGTTTCGATATTTTTTCAAGTTATCAATTTCACTGTCACTGGCTATCAGTTTCAGAATCAACTAATACGACGTTAATTTAATTTGATCGCATTTGTTTCGTCGTTCTAGACGCCATTTTGAATACCAAAGATTGGTAAGTACAATATTTAGTCCATAGATAGCATATACGTGAGGTTGTGTATTATCTGACATCTCTAGGGAACTAATAATTTTCAATGTTAGAGCATTATTTTCTTATATTTCTTAAACAGGAGCGTAAAGAGTTAATAGAAGTAATTTATATCTCTAAAAATATTTTTTAAGCATGAGTTATTGAGCTATATTTGAATATCAGAAACCTGAAAGAAAATGTTAAAATCATCGCTCAAACTACAACTTTAAAAATGCAAAATATAAATAAAAACATATAAAATGAAATAGTAACTGTTTTAGAGGACAAAAATCATCCCCTGCTTCAGGATACAAAAACAGAGTAACCACACCAATGGTAAATAGACTTATGTGAATAAATATTACTTTCATTATATACATAATGTATAAGAAAAGTATTGTGACGGGGTTGAAAATTCGAATTCGAGTTTTCGACGGGAGAGCACGTTTCGAGCATCCCTGATCACGAATCGAACATTTTTGAAGTGATGTCTGCCTGTGTGTGTGTGTGTGTGTAAGTATGTGTGTGTGTGTGTGTGTGTGTGTGTGTGTGTGTGTGTGTGTGTGTGTGTGTGTGTGTGTGTGTCAGTGAGTCTGTGGAGATTATAACTGACGAACTGAATGGACCGATTCGAACGAAATTTGGTACAAAAATTACAATCTGTAAACACTGAAAGCCTATTGCTTTTTACGCAATCGAATGCTCAGAACCTCCTAAACTTTCGAGTGAAATTTTGAAAAAATCGTCAAAAACTCAAAACTTCTAATAAAGTTACACAAATAGACATTTCCTATGTAATTTTTCATTAGAAAACGATTGACATAAATTTTGACCGCTAACATCAACCGTTCTCGAGATATTGCATATTTAAAAAAAAAAAATTTCAAAAAGTCATATAAAATATAAAAAATTTTTCCTTTTGAGAAACATGTACACTTTTCATATGTAATACCATGCGATAAATTTGGTGATATCATTCTCGTGGATTTAGCTTGTTCCATTCATGAAAAAAGATACTTTGAGAAATACTTTTGTATTTGAACGCCAATAGTCATTTTTCTGCTGTAAGAATAACTTATTACTCCATCCATAGCGCTTGGCGAGATTTTGGCGACAAAGTTGGTGGAATGTCGCCAACTTGGCGACTTTTTTTTAATGTTGCTAAATTAACGAAAAACTCGCCAAATGGATAAAAATGACGCTAAATCAATGAAAATAACGACTAATTAACGAAAATTTAATATCTTGGAAAGAATATTAATATCTACTATAAAAATAATCTATTTTTTTTTACTGTTGAAGTAGTAAATTCATTGCATTATATAAGGAAAGTCATGTGCTGCCCACATCAGATTTTTTTATTACGTAAATCAGGAACGAGTTTATTACCCTAGTGGAAGTATTAGCATCCAAATCAACCACATCTGTGTGGAAATTGCCGTGAATCGCCAGCTAACAATGTCGGTGTAGATATATATATTTTCCATTAGGAATAATGTTCAAAAAACATTATTTCTTATTAGAGTTTATTAACTGTCAATGAAAACATAAAGTTTGAAATAAAATGAATGTTAGATTAGTATAGTTTGTTATTGTCTGCTATTAATTCTTTTGTTGTTCAAAATATAAATTCCTCTCGACAGTATGCAGCGACCTTTTCTGCTAAAACAGCAGAATGTTTATTGGTAGATTAATCAATTGAAAATTCTTATTTTGTTCGTGAACAAGTAATCGAAATTCGATTAATTTCTTTTTATTTGATTTTTGGTAAATACAAATTCTGTTTTGAAAAAAACGAGGTTATCCATCTTTTGACACACGTATTATATGTTCGAAAATAATGTTTGTCGCTTTTGTCTCTATTTAACAATAATATTATCATTTCGTGGAATAGAAAAATTAATCAATATTATTATTTCTTGATACATTGTACATTGACGAAAGCAATTGATCAAAATGTACGTATTTATTTTAAAAAATCCTAAAAATGGCAATTAGAAAATTATTACTATGAATCGAACACCAGTAAAAAAATAGCAGTAGAAATAGAAAACTACTTCGGTTCTAAAAAGCACTAGATAAAATTATAATGGTATCAAGCACTTTTATAATAAAAATAAACTCCCATCATCAGTCACGAGGAAAATGAAAATCAGTGGTCAAACTAGTATAAACTGATAAAATAGCATTTACTACATATTTTGTACAATTTTATGCATATTTTACAATTTTATTTCCTCCACTTTCATACTAAAATTTCTTGTCTCTAACTTTACCAGTGCTTCGTTTGAATTATTACTCTACTGCTGTTTATAAATTATTAACCAGTTTCAGAGACCACTTATTTAAAACTCTCATTACTTGAAATACCTTAGAATTAAGTGTATTCATCAAGCTAAGATATCGGACTGACTTGGTGATCGGAAGCAAGGGTTTCGGACTGAGTTGGTGATCGGAAGCAAGGATATCGGTATAAATTGCCGATCGGAAGCAAGGGTATCATACTGGCATGGTGATGGGATGCAAGGGTATCGATCTAAATTGGTGAACGGAAGCAAGGGTATCATTCTGACATGATGATCGGAAGCAAAGGTATCGGTCCAAATTGGTGATGGGAAGCAAGGGTATCAGTCCAAATTGGTGATCGGAAGCAAGGATATCGTACTGACATGGTGATTGAAAGCAAGGATATCGTACTGACATGGTGATTGAAAGCATGGGTATAATACTGACATGGTGATGGGGACCAAGAGATAGTGTGTAAGCCACTACGCCACGGTGCACGTTCGAATACTGCGGCGCAGGTTAGGTCTAGTGATAGGTTCAAAATTGAAAGAAAAATAGACAAAACATCGAAAATATAAATATATATACTACCCA
>CATNUR010000053.1:30000-174287 GCA_951213105.1 Amaurobius ferox
GTTATTTCTAAAGTGTTTAACTTAATGATTATTGCACATTAGTTAATTATTAATGGTTGTTATAAGTTAATGGTTATTGTTGAAAATGTACTTTAATTATTGATTGCTAATTAAATAAATATATAACTTAAAAGATAAATTTTGTGGTTATTGACAATATGTTATTTTTCGGCTACGGAAAGTGGGCTCGCACTTGTGAGGTAAATTTGAAGGGTTATTGCGAACACATATAATGTACGGGGTCATAATATACACACGCATATGATAATTTAAAACCTGAACAAATATAAAAATTAAATTTTTATGCAGCAAAAATAAATTTTTTATACTTTTTCATTTTCATAAGGAAAGTAACATAAATATATACATGGAATTTTCAACGAACAATATGATGAAGAATGCTTTTAGAATCTGCACACAAATCAAATAAAGTCCAACGTTGGAAGTATGTGCAAGTAATACAACAAAATACCTTACTTTTTATATATAAAAGTTCTTATTTTATCAAGTGATAAGTTTGGAGAAAATAATTTTATTTGTCATTCCACAATAAAATGCTTCCAATAAAGTGGTTTTACGAGATCATGCTTTCGCCGTAAGTGCAATATTTTCCCTCAATGAAATGCACTTTTACCTTTTCATTCTATTGTTTGACGACAAATGGAAATTTTATCTTTGCGCTAGGAAAAACTAATATAAACCTTTGCTTTTATATGGAACAATACGATATAAAACTCTCCTATTTTTTGTCGACAGAAAGTGATTTCTAAGAATACGTTAAAATAGAAAAATTAAACATATGTTGAATTTAAAGTGAAAATGTTGATTCTAAACTACAAAACATACTATTGGATTTAGACTTCACATTTCTTTTGGATTTTAATATGCATTTAGATATACGTCCCGGTATCGCGATTTACATATCTCCATTTATTCCATAGACAGAAAAATACAGGTTGTCCAGTGCAATCGGTGCCCAATGGCTATTTCCTCAACCGTTAGTCACAGAGATACACTTCCAATAGCAAAAATGTTTTGCATTTTAAAATCTATTATCTTAGAAACAGTTTAAAAAAATCTGATGTGAGCAGCACATGACTTTCCCTGCAAACTTATATTAACGTTCTCTTTACTTTAATTAAATTTATTTCACTTTTATTCAATTTTCGTTCTCATTCGGTAATCGGGCTTATTTTCAAAGATGGTTTAGGGAAAGTACGAAAAACTAAAATATCTCGAGAACGGCTAGTCCTAGAGTAATGGGGTTGGTTTCATTCTTTTCTTCGTTAAAAATTACGCATTAAATACGCATTTAATGGATATATTTGAGCATGCGTAGATTTTTATTTTAAATTTTGACAATTTTTGCGGGCCATTCTGCAAAAAAAGGCAGGTTATTTTTTTCTGAATCGTTCCAAAATCTAATCAGCACCAGGATGATCTATACGTGGCTCATCTACCGAATTTTGTGAAATTCGGTCCATTAGTTTTTCAGCTAGAGTGGATACAAGCTTTTGTGGGCCATTTCGCAAGAAAAGGCGGGTTCTTTTATTCCGAATCGTACCCAAAACTAATCAGCACCAGCCTCGCCCACAAGTGACTTACTTACAAAATTTAGTGAAATTCGGTCCATTAGTTTTTTAGTTAGAGTGGATACAAAATCTGCACAGACAGACAGACACACAGACAGACAGACACACAGACACACACACAGACGTCACGCTAAAAATGGTTTTTTCGTATTCTAGAGATCTCGAAACGTGTAGATCCGTCGAAAACTGGAGTTGCGATTTTCGGCATGATTCCAATACTTTCCCTATACATTACCATGTATTGCAGGGAAAGTAAAAAAAATCTGATGTGGGCAGCACATGACTTTCCCTGCAAACTTATATCCACGTTATATTTATTTGAATTAAATGTAATTCACTTTTAATTCAATTTTCGTTCTCATTCGGTAACCGGGCTTATTTTCAAAGGTGGCGTAGGGAAAGTAGGAAAAACTAAAATATCTCGAGAACGGCTAGTCCTAGTGTAATGGGGTTGGTCTTATTCTTTTCGTCGTTAAACATTACGTATTAAACGGGCATTTATTGGATATATCTAATTATACCAAGTTCTTTAGTTCAGATTTTGAAGATTTTTGCGGGCCGTTTTGCAAAAAAAGGCAGGTTATTTTTTTCCGAATCGTACCAAAATCTAGTCAGCACCAGAGTGACCTATACGTGACTCATCTACCGAATTTTGTGAAATTCGGTTCATTAGTTTTTAAGCTAGAGTGGATACAAGCTTTTGCGGGCCATTTCGCAAAAAAAGGCGGGTTCTTTTATTCCGAATCGTACCCAAAACTAATCAGCACTAGCCCCGCCCACAAGTGACTTACCTACCAAATTTTGTGAAATTCGGTCCATTAGTTTTTTAGTTACAGTGGATACAAAATCTGCACAGACAGACAGACAGACAGACAGACAGACAGACAGACACACAGACACACGCACAGACGTCACGCTAAAAATGGTTTTTTCGTATTCTAGAGGTCTCGAAACGTGTAGATCCGTCGAAAACTCGAGTTGTGATTTTCGGCATGATTCCAATACTTTCCCTATACATTACCATGTATTGCAGGGAAAGTAATAAATGTATTTCTGAAAGAAATACGAAATATAAATTTTTATACAGTGACCCGGTCCTACCAATTATATTTAGGAAAATCATCCTCATACCATTTTATGCAAAATAAAAAAAAAATCATCCTTTTACGACCAAAATTAACCGACTTATATAGCTGTTTAAATTTTGACCCCTTGCTGAGATATGGTCAATGCTGTCCCCGATTGGTTGGTTGCCTGACACGGGACATTTTTACTTTCCCTGCAATACATGGTAATGTATAGGGAAAGTATTGGAATCATGCCGAAAATCACAACTCGAGTTTTCGACGGATCTACACGTTTCGAGACCTGTAGAATACGAAAAAACCATTTTTAGCGTGACGTCTGTGCGTGTGTCTGTGTGTCTGTCTGTCTGTCTGTCTGTCTGTCTGTCTGTCTGTGTGTCTGTCTGTGTGTCTGTCTGTCTGTCTGTGCAGATTTTGTATCCACTGTAACTAAAAAACTAATCGACCGAATTTCACAAAATTTGGTAGGTAAGTCACTTGTGGCCGGGGCTAGTGCTGATTACTTTTGGGTACGATTCGGAATAAAATAACCCGCCCTTTTTTGCGAAATGGCCCGCAAAAGCTTGTATCCACTCTAACTGAAAAACTAATGAACCGAATTTCACAAAATTCGGTAGATGAGTCACGTATAGGTCACTCTGGTGCTGATTAGATTTTGGTACGATTCGGAAAAAAATAACCTGCCTTTTTTTGCAAAACGGCCCGCAAAAATCTTCAAAATCTAAACTAAACAACTTGGTATACTTAGATATATCCATTAAATGCCCGTTTAATACGTAATGTTTAACGACGAAAAGAATAAGACCAACCCCATTACACTAGGACTAGCCGTTCTCGAGATATTTTAGTTTTTCGTACTTTCCCTACGCCACCTTTGAAAATAAGCCCGGTTACCGAATGAGAACGAAAATTGAATTAAAAGTTAATTACATTTAATTGAAATAAATAGAACGTGGATATAAGTCTGCAGGGAAAGTCATGTGCTGTCCACATCAGATTTTTACTTTCCCTGCAATACATGGTAATGTATAGGGAAAGTATTGGAATCATGCCGAAAATCACAACTCGAGTTTTCGACGGATCTACACGTTTCGAGACCTCTAGAATACGAAAAAACCATTTTTAGCGTCACGTCTGTGCGTGTGTCTGTGTGTCTGTCTGTCTGTGCAGATTTTGTATCCACTGTAACTAAAAAACTAATGGACCGAATTTCACAAAATTTGGTAGGTAAGTCACTTGTGGCCGGGGCTAGTGCTGATTAGTTTTGGGTACGATTCGGAATAAAAGAACCCGCCTTTTTTTGCGAAATGGCCCGCAAAAGCTTGTATCCACTCTAGCTGAAAAACTAATGAACCGAATTTCACAAAATTCGGTAGATGAGTCACGTATAGGTCACTCTGGTGCTGATTAGATTTTGGTACGATTCGGAAAAAAATAACCTGCCTTTTTTTGCAAAACGGCCCGCAAAAATCTTCAAAATCTAAACTAAAGAACTTGGTATACTTAGATATATCCATTAAATGCCCGTTTAATACGTAATGTTTAACGACGAAAAGAATAAGACCAACCCCATTACACTAGGACTAGCCGTTCTCGAGATATTTTAGTTTTTCGTACTTTCCCTACGCCACCTTTGAAAATAAGCCCGGTTACCGAATGAGAACGAAAATTGAATTAAAACTGAATTACATTTAATTGAAATAAATAGAACGTGGATATAAGTTTGCAGGGAAAGTCATGTGCTGCCCACATCAGATTTTTATGATTGGAAAAGCGGCTTAAGTCATAAAGTTCAATGCTTCATAACTCGGTGAATTTTTGTCGTAAAAGGATGATTTTTTTTATTTTGCATGAAATAGAATGAGGATGATTTTCCTGAATATAAATGGTAAGACCGGGGGACCGTATAAAAATTTATATTTCGTATTTCTTTCAGAAATGTATGTATTGATTTAAACTGTTTCTAAGATAATAGATTTTAAAATTTAAAACATTTTTGCAATTGGAAGTATATCTCTGTGACTAACGGTTGAGGAAATGGCCATTGTACACCGATAGCACTGGACACCCTGTATAGTGCTCATAGTCTTTGAAATCACATGGGCCGCCCAGGCGGTGAAGTGGATAGCGTCGTCGGCTGCTGTCCGGTGGGCTCAGGTTCGAATCCCGAGTAAGGCATGGTTGTATATCGAGGTAAAGTCAGTCTTCCGCCTACTGGGTCCTCATCTACAATGTGAAGCTGCACCCCTTTTGACCTTCGTCAGTGATGCTTGTCCGTAATAAACTTTGTTCTCTTGTATTGTCTTGTACGTTCTTTTCTGTGACACTGGTCCTGTGTCGGCTATGATTCGATTACAGGAGGTCATCAAAAATAACAACAACAACAAAATCACATGGAGTCATCTGATGAGACAAATGTCAGACAAATATGTATTGTGTTTTCGAAATTCATTGTCATAAAAATTTTAGATCAAGTGCTGAAGACCTTGCCGCACGGATAGACGTGAAAATATTTGCCCTCTATACACAAGAACATAACCCAAAGGACCACCGATGCAGCTGAGGATGTGAATAGGAGACACAGGACAGGCAGAAGATGGGCAAAATCTTGAAAAATCTTGACGGAGTTCTCAAATTTCACGCTTTCGGTATACCCAATCTTCGATAAATCATTCTGCACAATATAGCCTGTGACCAAACACTAAACTGGATATTTCAGGACAATCTGCTGAGTAACAATAATGAATAGATGTAATAGTAGAGACTAGGCATTTTTAACACTTTCCAACATAGTTGAAAAGTGTTTATGACTTTATTCATTATATCTGACTGTCTGTCTGTCCGTTCTCATGATAACTGCAGTAAATTGACTTTATCAAAATGATGAGTTAGTATGTTGTTCAGACGGTCTGTGGGACATATCGGAGTGTAATGAATAATATCACCCAATTAGTTTTTTATTTAACACGGGTTGAAAAAGTGATACATTGAACCCTATGGGTCCTAATTTTTCGAAAATTTTTTAAGCGAAATTGAAATTCACAAATTGCTTCAAAAATTTTAGGAAATATACAAATTTTGGCAAAATAAAATTAAATAATTTTCAGCAAAATATGTTCAGTAGTTTTTTTAAATAAGAATTTAAATATATTAATTACAGCCATATAATATGAAGAGATCACGTGACCCACTTTAAAATAAAATATGGCATCCATTTTTTCCCTGTGTAAATATGGTGATTTTTAAACTTATTTCGTATTTATATTTAGTGTTGCATCCGTCCTAAAACTGCTTTATTTTTGAGTATTTTATGTGCATCTATATTATCTGCCAACGCAATTACAATTAAATGATCATCTAACTTAGATTATTTCTACATAAATCCCAATTTTAATAGATGCAGAATGCAAACAAGTAATTGTAAGATGAGTTGTATAAGAATTGCTGAATGTTTCTCAAGCTAAATTATTTAACTCTGAAGTCTGGAATAAAAGTGATATGAATGAAATATTCATTGCTTTTACATTGATAGCTAGACCATTTGTATTTCGATGACGTCATTTGAATAAAGTTCATTTTTATTGATAAAGTTTTGAGTTTTCAAATATAATACATTTTTGTAGTACTGTGATAATTTAAAATATGCCATAGCTGAATGCATCGCAATTTAGAGACGTTTAAGTAAATTTGCATTTCAGTTGAAAAGTGTTTCATAATTAATGCTTTATGCAAGATTGATCTTTCCGGTTTTTATCTTATCACGGACTGAATTTCAGAAGAAATGATAACATCGCCATATCGAAAGGAGGAAAGTCTACCAATTCAGTTTCCTCATATCTTTTAATTTATAGGTACACCTGCACTAAAATTTTCAATTTTCAGAGTACTTCAGAAATGCTTTGTTATAAGAGAGTTAAATACTTGCAATGTGGTAACGGCTCAACTGTTTGATAAAACACCCGAGAAAACTCGAATTTTTCAAAAATTTTCATTAGGAGAGGTGTTTCTACGCCATAACGCTTGAAATGCGAAATAACAGAAAAGCGTACTTTGCGACAAGATATAGACATCAAATTTGGAACAAGGATAGTCAGTTTAGGAAGATGAAAGTGGATAATTTCAATTTTACGCTTTTTGTTACTTAAGGGAGTGTCGCATACCAAAACATTTGAATATTCGAAAAAAGGGAGAAATACTTTCGTTTAAGTGAGATAGAGATTTGTAATTTGGTATATTAGTTAATTGTTAAAACTGCCTTGAGAAACAGATGTTTCTACAATCTTCTCTGATGCGGGAAAATACTCCACACAAAATCGTTCTAAACGGCAAATGATAAAAAAATATTCTTAACTGTGAGACAAAGACTTTAAATTTGGTGTAAGAGTAGATTGTTCGAAAAGTGGAAAGTATTGAATTTCGTTTTTCGAATATTTGCTATTTAAGTTATGTCCAATATTTGCAGGGTGATATTCGTAGATATATCGAAATTAAAAATTTCTTCAATTTAAATTTTCCCATATATGTTAATTTGAGGATACGCCCACACCAAAAGCTCAATTTTCTCAATACGTGGGAAACGCATTATTGTGAGTGAGAACAAATACTTGTAATTCGTTATACGGGTCAATTGTTTGTTAAAACCCGAGCGTTCTGGTATTTTTGAACGCATTCGGATATCCATGCGTTGGCGTTTCCAGACATTCATATCTTCGGATGGCAAGAACTTTAAACACCAACTTTAATACTATGATAAGCAATTGAAATTGATACTTTTAATTGTTATGTGTAATAAACATGTGTTTTACTATCTGCATTTCTCTCTTTTCTTTCTTCCTGCATCTGTATCACCCCATTTGCGGCCACATGTTCCTACGTAAAATGAGCTTGCAATACCTTTTGCACCACCCTGTAAGGGTCAATCTTTCGATAAACCACCGAAAAAAAATCAAACGTTTTGAAAATATTCTGCAGAGTGGTGCTGTACGCCTAAACATTTGAAAGGGAACATAATAGAAAAGCATACTTTGGATGAGATAGAGATTTTAGATTTGGTGTACGGATATAATTTGAAAAGAAGGAACTGTGCAATTTCAGTTTTGAAAATCTTGCTACTTTAAAGGGTGCTGTATACCAAAATGTTCAATTTGCCGTATGAGAAATGCTTCGTTTAAAGTGTGATAATAGAAGCATGAAATTTGGTGTAATTATAGATTGTTTAAAAGGAAGTAAGTGTACTGTTTCTGTTTTTAAATAATTTCTAATTTAGTGGTTCCGCACACTAAAATGTTCAATTTGTGGTATAAATAAGTAACGCCTTCTTTTAAGTGAGATAACGACTTGAAATTTGTTACACGAGTCAATAATACAGTAAACTTCAGGATAAATTCGAATTTCTCAAAAATATTCAGTAAATTATGTGCTCCACACCAAAACGTTCAAAATGTATCATCGTAGACAGATATACACATCGCAATGAGCTGGAGATTTTAAATTTGGTGAAAGAGATTGTCTGACAGGCAGACAATGTTGAATTTCATTTTTCGAATATTTGCTATTTTTAGGGTGCCACACGTCAAAAATGTTCGATTTGTGGAATAAGTAAGAAGCTCCTTCTTCTAATGAGATCCCGACTTTTGAAATTTGATACACGTGTCAATCATACGATTAAAAAAATCAAGTTTTTCAACAATTTTCACAATAAAACGAGTACTCTACACCAAAAACATCCGAGAGGTGAAATGGTAGCAAGGTATACCTTGAAATAAAATAAAGGATTTACATTTGGTAAAAGAGTATATTGTTCTTGTGGCGATTAAAAATTGAATATTAATTACTGGTCTTAATTATAAGATTAGAATTGCCCGTTAGTCATAAATTTATGTACATTGCCGAAGTGATAACCCACCAAAGTTATTTTGGCATGTTGCCCGGTGTATCTTCTGAAAGGCAAATTGATTAATATTATAAAATTAATTTCACTTATCCAATAAAAAGGCATTAAATTGCTCAAACAAAACTTCATTAATTATTACAGTTAATATTAAATTGTAGCATATCTTAACTTCAATTCAATAATTATCTTAACCATCTTGTACAAAATCATAGTTCCATTGACTTAACTGAGTCGGTAGGGATACAGTTCCCTTTCCGTACCGAATTCTCGTTGGGTCACTCAATTCCTCATAGTTAATATGAAAATTTAACCTTTTCATCAGATCAATCTTTTAGGATTTAGCTTCCATGGTCCCTGTAAACCATATTTGGATTTGTGAGTAAATTATTGTTACAATTATTAATCATTATATTATTATAAAATATACCATTTACAAAGAAGGTATGTCTCTAACAGAATTAGAACCGCAAACGCCATCTGTGCAGTCTACGCTTTATCCATTATGCTAATGAAAATGTAGTATTTTCTTTTATGGATGGAGTTGGCCTTATGTAACTTCAGATGTAATATTGAATTGAAACTTGATATTTGTGAAACCTCCCATCCTTTCGTTTCGTTACAAGACAGCGTCATCTTTGCTGTATTAATTATGAATCCAAAATATATTATATAAATTGAAGGATCGTCGACAAATTTGAAAGTTGGTATATTTAGTAATTCATCAGTTACCAAACTTGAAGAATTAGGTTTGTCTGGTGCTTTTGTATTGAATTGTTGTCAGGTTTAGAGCCAAAAATCTCATCCTGGCTACTCTTTACCTGTTGAGTTATTAGAGGAGTTTTATGAGGATAGTTGTAGGGCTTTTAAAATTTTTCATCATAAACAATGCATTTCAGTTGTTCTATATGGGAAATGAAACTCTGAAAAGATCGGAACATTATCATATATCATTTGCTTTTTATACATGAAAGCATCTTCATTGTAAAACACTTTGATTAAAAAGCGGTACTCTTCATTATACTGTCCTTGAAAAACACAAAATTATGTGTTTTTCAAGGACACTAATTCGAACAATGGTTCAACTCTAAACAAATGATAAGCTAACCAATGGAATTACTGACAAAATCATGTTTTTTTATAGTAGAAGGATACACTACACGATGTTTCTCTAAATGAGAGTTAATTAATTTACAATCAATGCCCTTCACTGTTAAAAAAATAAAGTACAGCACTTTTATTGTACAAATCAAATTATTTCAACAATACTTACAGTATTCATTGAATTTGAGAAAATACTTTCATAATTTCCATATCGGAATTATCGACGTTTCATCAAAAGAATCATAAGCAATTTATTACAAAATGCACTTGTCATTACTGCATCGATTTTTGATTCTTTCGTAATTGCAGGAAATAAATTTTGATGAAAGCTTCTGGAAACGTAATAAATGACAACAAACTTTCAACTATTTTTCTGAATTTTATTTATGTAATGTCTTACGAAGAACCTGATTCAGTCGATGTTGATAAGCATTGTTTTATGAGCAAAATAACAGCAGAAAGAAAACAACTCAAAGGACAACGGAAGGTTCAAAGTTATTTAAATTTGAAAGAAAGTACTAGTGCTCATAATAAGTACTAGTGCTTTAATAATTTTCAATTTAACTTTTAGTCATATTCTTACAGATAAAATCCAATAATTTTAAAATAGAGGTTTTTTATAATTTACTACATCATTGCCTGAGATATAAGATAATTATATACATGCTATTTGCTTTATATTTGGAATGTGTTGCTTTCTTACAATTTTAGAGTGTTTGAAACACTGGGCTAACTATTCAAAAAGTGAATACATTAACTAGCAACATTGTATAGTGTTGCGACGTATCCTCTAAAAATATGGATATGCACGAAGGACACAAGAATAAGTCCAAATTTCTGAACAACAAAAGTGTTTATTCACAAACACAGCGTAATCAGGAATAATATACAATAAAACATAATTTAAATGCTTTACTGATTTTACAAAATAACCGATATAATTCTCGAAGCATTGACGAAAGTTATTTTACAGAACAGCTGCTACTATTCTCAAAATATTAACAAAAATCACAGTTCAATATAGTTCGTCTCACGTTAGCTGCAACTCCAACGGAGTGATGTCCTCTTTTATAGTTTATCTACTATAGAAACTTCTGGAATTCTCTCATATCTCGTTGAATACTCGCTATTTCACAGTCTTTCTTGAACCTTTAAGAAGTCGATAAATGTCACCAAATTGGCGATGAATTGCCATATCTGGCAACCCTCTTCCTAGTTTCAGCTTCTGGCAATCCTAGACTGAGGTCTTGGGAAACATTTTATATAGTTTGCCTCACATTAACTGCAACTCCAACGGAGGGATGTCCTTTTTTATAGTTTATCTATAGAAACTTCTGGAATTATTTCATATCTCGTAGAATACTCGTTATTTCACGGCCTTTCTTGAACCTTCGAGAAGCCGTCAAATGCCGCCAAATTGGCGATGAATTGCCATATCTGGCAACCCTCTTCCTAGTTTTAACTTCTGGCAATCTTAGACTGACGTCTTGCGAAAGAATGCATCCACGGATGCTTTCTCCGTCTGGTCTTTGAAAATGACGAAAATTTTCAGAGGAAAGGGACTATTACACATTCGCAATAAAATTTTCAGATTTATGTCACACTATACGTTACACAGTTATCGCAAACTTTCTGTATTCTTACTTAAATAATACCTCAAAAAACTGTAAACAGCTAGCATGACTAAAGGAAGAAATAATGAAATACAGTACATACAACAGCAGGCGAAGGACTCCCCTAATAGCTAGAGGCTTTTCCCAAATGCAATTCAAATTCAGACTTATTGCTTTGACTTGCCAGATTAGATAGTTTTAATGTTTTTGCATGTCCTTTGAATTTAAAGCTGTATGACAAACTAAACAGCGTATTTCAAACTTGCAAACTTTTATTGTCAAACTTGTTGTTTTCCTTTTCATGAACTGACAAAGTCCAATGAATGTATATTTGTTCTTTTCCATTTTATAATGAAAGAATTCCAATAAACTGGTTTCATTACATCTAACATACAGCAGAAGTAGATATATACCTACGGAAATAAACGTGCTATTTGTTTAGAAAAGAAAAATTTTATCGCAATACAAGAAACTAAAACATAATATTTAGAGGCATTTATCATATGAAATAAAGTTAAAACACACACACACACACACATATATATATATATATTTGTATATATATATATATATATATATATATATATATATATATATATATTATATATATATATATATATATATATATATATATATATATATATATATATATATATATATATATATATATATATATATATATATATATATATATTAATATATATATATACATATATATATATATATATATATATATATTAATATATATATATACATATATATATATATATATATATATATATATATATATATATATATATATATATATATATACAGGGTGTCCGTAGACTGTTTTGACAAAATAAGAGGGGTAATAGTACCCATCCAGACGAACAATATTTATTATGGAACCTAGGGTCGCATTTCACTTTCAGTGTCAGAAAAGGTTAACTTCGAAACACGTCCAACAAGCACAAGTCGCTTTCGCTACTTCGGATGACATGGATGTAGTTCCGGAGAAGCATAACATATCCAGAACATCACCGTCAAGCATGTACTGTATGCAGACTTCCAGTGACAAGAAGTAGCAGCGACAGTTTCAGCTGATTGGCTGATGAAGGTTCAGTAGACAGCTAGTCAAAGCAAATGACATGTGGTTATTGTATGATGGAGCCCCAGCACACTTTTCTAGCTCGGTCCGACACTTCTTGAAAGCAACATATCCCGGACGGTGTATTGGACGTAGTGGACCTGTGGCTTGGCCTCCACGCTCACCGGGTCTCAATCTACTGGACTTCTTCTTCTGGGGGCACATAAAATCATTAGTGTACGAGACGCCTGTGGACTCCGTAGAAAATCTCGTCGCGAGAATCGTAGTTGCAGCGGACAGGATAAAAATGACACCAGGTGTATTCGAGAGGGTGCGACATTCGCCGGTGTGCAACGGCACCCTTGGCCATCACATTCAGCATCTACTTTGAGTCTTTCTCTGGAGTAAATAAATTTGATTGTGCAACTTATGATTACGTTAATTCCCCTTATTTTCTCTGTTGAAAGTTCAACTTTAACATTACTCTTTTCTGACACTCAGAGTGGAATTCGACCCTAGGTTCCATTGCAAATATTGTTCGTCTTGATGGGTACTATCCCCCCTCTTATTTTGTCAAAACAGTTTACGAACACCTTGTATATACCTATTGGAAGAAATATATGCAGCCACAAAATAATAAAAGCTACAGCCGCGAAACTCGGTATGCAAATGGTGTTTTAAGAGTTATGCTAATGATCAAACTGTCAGCGGCAATGATATTATAGGGATCATGCAACGTGCATGGAAACGACGCATTGTGCAGCATTTAAAACGACCGATGTTCTCACTCACGGGTAATTAGAAGTGAATTGTCTGCAATGGTACTGTAAGTGTATACAAAGATGTTTTTGAGATGTACTCGAAGGAGGTATGAACAATTGCCAGATTTAAAGAGAAGTTTCATCATTGGCCTGAAAGCTGTTTGGTCCAAAAGACGTATCAGTCACCATATTTGTTAGAGCGACATAGTTGCTCGGTGGTGGCAACAATGGATCAAAGAAGATGTACGATATCATCGCAGAGGCTCGGGATGCCCCAAACAGACAATTGCTCGAAAGGACCGTGGCACATCTACAATAGTGACTTCGCTATTTGTCACTTAAAGGCACTTTTCGCTCTTTATGCACCCTGAATCAAGAGATATTATTTAAAGACGATTGCAGAAGGTGAGATTGGGTGCTCACGTCCATTAAGGCACCTACCCCTGACCCCATAACTTAGGCAGATCCGTCTGGATTGGTGCCGAGCTCGTTCAGTCTGGACAGTGTAAGATTGAAGGCGCGTTGTCTTTAGCGACCTGTCCCGTTTCTCCTCCAGTGCTGATGATCGACGCATACGTGTGGAAGAGTGTGGAAGACCCAGACCACACGACCAACCCTAAGGCTTATAGTAGCTTAATGTGTGGCCGGCGGCGCATACGTGTGTAAAAGAGGAAAGACCAACATCCCTATCTCGCATTGATTGTCGTGCGGCAAATGGCCATCACGTGGTGTGACAGTCTGGGGAATCGTTTCGTGGGATAACCGATCAGGTTGAAATACAATTAATTCATATGTAAATTAAAATGTACCAAATATGCTAAATTACCAAATTTTATGTCGCTACGATTAGCAGAACCTAGTTATTTAGGGCCACAAAAATGTTTAACGCGACAAATGTACATATATAAAGTATTGTACTCAGCTTGAAGTTAAATAAAAAGTTGCGAAAATATTTAATTTCTGTTATCGTACGTGTTATATTGTAATTTTCAATTCCCATTATAACATTGCTCTTTTGAAAGAGGAAGTAGACCGAAGAAGGTCCCTCATGAAGTGAGGCAATATTTGTAACATTCCCTCTAACGCAGCTGCACCGGACATTCGTTTCGAAAAGAGAGGGGCTTCTCAAGTTCATGTCAGCGTTAGGTGCTATAACAAACGGAAGGGGTTGAACTTCCTGACCCTAGAGGTCAATACATATCACTTGAACCTTGGGAAAATTCTCGTGAGAACTTACAACGATTTTAAAACAGGAGACTTCATTTCTCATATTTCAGGGGGGCCTTGACCAATAATTTAGCCTGAAGGGCGTAGCCCTTAATTTACTTAGCCAATTATGGACAGGGGCGCCTTGTTAAGGGGGTAGAGACAGAGAGCAACTTTGGACTTTAAGTTTTTGAAATCGAGGACTTGAATTTTGAGAGTGAACGGAGACGGTCGCAAAAGGCGGCGAATCTCGGAGAGAGACCCTTCGGAGAGAACGCAGAGAGCCGTGATCGAGTCCGACACCGGCAGTAATGGCCCAGGTAGGACCTTTCTGCACATATTTTGCACTATGGCTTAGTAATGGCTCTCTGACCCTCCTAAATAAGGTTAACCTGTGCCATTAAAACTTAGGCATGTAAGATTAGGGAGTTAATGTATATGAATTGGTTAATAATTGTAAAGCTCGTATTTTGATCATAGAATGAGGAGTTTTGTTTGTCTTAATGTACTACACTAAAGATGTTGGTATATGAAATTTACCAGATGTTAATATTGTTAAATAAGGTTTTATCTTAATGAAATAAATTCTTTGTTATTGTTTAAAATTAGGTCTCTTCATTTTAATTACTGGTATTATGTATTTTTTATTTACTCCACTTTACGAGATCGGTCTATTTAGCGTCTTTACCAGACGTGTGGGGTTTCCACATACCAGTACGGAGAGAATATAAAATATAATTTGGAGTAATTTTGACTTAAAAATTTAGATACTAATTTTTATTATACGTTGAACAAAATTAGGTTATTTTCATAATAAAATATATAATGGTTAATTTACGTATACAATATATCTTCAGTAACATATTGAGTAACATGTAAACTAAAAAAATAGAATACAGGTACATAGACAGATAATTGACAATAATCTGATTTGAAGAATCCGATTCATTTCTTTGGAGCAAGATGTTCAGCTCGTGTGGGGTTCCATTTTTCGAATTTCTCATACAAGTTCTGCTGTTCACTCAGATATTCTCTCGACCGATGTCATGCGTCGATTAGTATCGATATCGGTGTATCGACATGTTGCGAATTCTCCATTCTATACATATATAAATTTCTCGATATACGTAGTATAATGTATATAGAATGTATTGTGACGGAGACGGAAATTGGAATTCGAGTTTCAGACTGAAGAGCTGGTGTGTGTGTGTGTGTATGTTAGTGTGTGTGTAGATTAGCGCGCGTGTGTGTGTAGGTTAGCGTGCGTGCGTGGGCGTGTAGATATATTTTATATGTGTAGGATTGTGTGTGTTAGTGGGTGTGTCCATAAGTCAGTGGATGCGATATATCTTAAACGAATGGATCATTTTTAACAAAATTAGGTACGTAACAAATTTTGGACCCTGCAAACCTTTATGTCGTTGTAAAAGAAATAAAGCCATTGCATTATGAACGGAAAGTCATATGCTGCCCACATAATATTTTATTTTTTATTTTTATTTCGTTTTGAAATTAGATGATTACCCTTTTGTTTCCATCCAACACATTTTCCTTGCCAAATGGGCCATGTGTTAAATTACAAAAATAATTATAATTTTTTTATTTTATTTTACCTATGAGTTTTAAGCAAAGGAAAATGTTGTGATGGAATTAAAAATATGTTTCTCGGATATATGCATTTCGATTATCCATGAATTTTACCCATTAACCACCTTTTCATTGTCTAAATGTTTGTAAGTTTGTTTATATACCTGAGAATCTGTGTGCACTACAATTCTTGTCCAAATTGAAAGAATCTCACATAATTTAGAATATTACTTTCCCTACAAGCATCATATAATGTATAGAGGGAGTATTGTGACAGGATCAAAAATTCGAATTCGAGTTTTGGAAGGGAGCACACGTTTTAAGCATCCCTTAAATTAAATCGAACCGTTTGGACGTGATTTCTCTGTTTATGTATGTATTTTAGTGTGTGTTTGTGTGGTGTATATCCATAATCTTGTGGAAGAAATCAGGACTCGCAATAAAAATACATAAATAATAATTTTAAATACTTTTTCATTATGATACAAACTTTAAAATGCTTGCATAAACTATTTTTAAGCTGTTGCAAGATTATTGTATGCATTTCAAAAGAATCATAAAAAGACAGTACTTGCAATATTGTTAAATACTTAATCATGGCACAGATGATTATTCATTAGAAAACGAATTACATACACTTCAGTGAGCTAGTTTGAACCATTCATGGGTTATTGTTCGTTTTTCAAATAACTTTATAAAATAACTACATACAATTAAAGTGTAGTGAATACCAACTTCTTTGCGCTTCACATGTAATATTATGCAAAAAATCTAATCACATCATTCCCGTGGACTTAGTTTTCTCTTTTCATGAGGGAAGATACTTTCGGTAACAGTTTTGTATTTTGACGCCAAGCAATTGGCCCATAGTCATATATTTAAAATGATATTAATTTAATATCCATTGCTTTTGATGAGGAATATATATTTGTATGTAAGTATAAATAAGGTATTATCTTCAGCCTGCTAAGTTGCCGACAGCGTCCAATGTAAGGTTACCTTTAATTCATTGTTAAACATTATGCTGTGGATCTCGATAGTGTAATTTACATCGCTTTGCAAGAGGCAAAGTCCTTGCATTATATAGGAAAAGACAGGTGCTGGCCACATTGGATATTTTTAATTGAAAACCTATGCTACATGTTCAGGGTTTCGGGCCAGTGAAAGACTTTGTAATTTCCTGATCACATATTTTTTCGAAAATTGAAAACACATTTGAAGTATACTTATTACTAAACACAGAAAAACCAGTTTATATAGCAATCAGTTTCTAACATGTTGAAAAGCTATAAAAATGTGTCGACACTCACCATGAACAAGTTGGCATTGCAGAGTAGAAAATGCAATGTGAAAATTGCATCAAAATCATGTAGATAAAATCCAAAATTTAGTAGAATGGGGTCGCCCTTCCTACGCCTCTTCTCCACCACAGCGACCCTGAACATGGTTATTTTAAGGAATGTGTGGTGCTCCCTTCCATACGACCACTTCTATCACGGCCGCCCCGTATTATAAAGTCTGGAAATCCCTTTACAAAAGTCAGAATGGCCAAGGTCAGTGAGAAGAAATAGGGTTGAAATAGAATTAAAATGTTAATAGATATCTTAACTGATAATTTTTTTATCTTTACAAGGTGACTTTTTTCAGGGAATAGTTATAACATTGTTACAATCTTATATTTAAAAAAATCAAATTTATAATTACCAAATTGCAAATTTTGAGTCTTGAATTTTAATTTCCACTCACCCCAAGCCAGCTAGTTGTCTGGAATTCCAACCTTTGAATATTCCGTGACTGATAACGGATTACGGGAATTGATCTTTGTTCCGATTGCGTTTCAGTAGCGATTTTTAAAAAGTTGTATTAAAAAACTATCGCCTTAATGAAAAATCCAGTATCTAGAGGATTTCAGAAATATATTTGTCTCACGTGCAAACCCAAACTGATATTTTGACTTTAGTTTTGACTAAAGAGATAGATTTATCCCTAACCTTTGTTTTTATCCCTAAAAAGAGTATTTTCTTTACACATATTATGTTTTATATTAAGTTTTTCGATATTTCAAAACACCCACTCAGATCTTCAGATTGATAGTTACATTAACAATAAAACTGTGAACATATGGACATAGTACTGACTTCGGAGTAGATAGCACAAACACACGCAAAATGGAATTTAATAGTATAGATAATACACATTCTTAAACAAATATTTATTTTATATGTAACATTTTTTTTACAAAAGCAAAAGACACCTTTTTTAAGAATACCCCCATACACAATTCTTGAAAATAATTCCCGTTTCTAATCCAAAAAGAAATATGCAACTTACTACCTATTGCGTAATTTTTTGTGCTTAATATGCTGTTATTTTATTTGCTTAATAAACATTTTTAATTTGAAATTATAAAGTTTTATTGTTTCGTAGTGTAGAATCAAATTACGATATAGAAAGTTAAGAATATAGTCCCAGTGATTAATATAGTAGAACGTTCACATGTCAGAAGGATATTAGTGGTTTGAATGACAGTCGGGGGCGGACTTGAGTGCCTGAAAATTGAGTCCAAAGAACTAAAACTGCTGGTACATTCAATATTTATTGAGATCTAAAACGTAATAATTTGATTTTCCAAAGACCGTACGATTTATGTCAATGATTTCAATTTACGAGTTTACGGCGCCGAGGATGCTAGTCGTCGTAAATATAGAAATTGGGAATGTCTTTCAGAAGTGAATTTTTAGTTTGATCTCAGAGATGAAGAACCAAAAAGAGGGATGCACTTACAATGTTTATATAATATGCACTGAACTGACTAATTGATTAAGTGAGGAAGGGAGTGTTCAAAATTATAGAATTTGTGAGAGCAGGGAATCTAAGAGCAGGGAACATCGGCGAAGGAAAGCTTTTTTTCGTCTATTATTAATTTAACAAGACAATTTTCTACATCCTACGGGATACCTGAAATCACTCAACAAACGAAACAGCTGCAAATACGCCCTTGTATAGCAAGAATATACAGAATTCTATAAAAGCCCTTAAGCAAACTTGTAAGGAAATATCAAAGAGTGTACACGTTATGTCAATCCAAACCTACCATGTTTGTCCATACAAAAGTGATTTCAGAACACCTAGCGTAGAATTATAAATCTGATGTGGGCGGCACATGACTTTCGCTGCACACTTATATCCACATTATCTTTATTTTAAATAAATTTATTTCACTTTTAATTCAATTTTCGTTCTCATTCGATAATCGGACTTATTTTCAAAGGTGGCGTAGGGAAAATACGAAAAACTAAAATATCTCGAGAACGGCTAGTCCTAGTGGAATGGGATTCATCTTTTTCCTTTCTTTTCTAAAATTTACGTATTAAACAAGCATTTAATGGATATATTTGAGCATACGTAGTTCTTTAGTTTAGATTTTGACGATTTTTGCGAGCCATTTTGCAAAAAAAGGCAGGTTATTTTCATCCGAAGGATACCAAAATCTAATCAGCACCAGGGCGATGCACAAATGACTCATCTGCCGAATTTTGTGAAATTCGGTCCATTGGTTTTTCAGTTAGAGTGGATACAAGCTTTTGCGGGCCATTTCGCCAAAATAGGCGGGTTCTTTTATCCCGAATCGTACCCAAAACTAATCAGCACCAGACTCGCCCACAAGTGATTTACCTACCAAATTTTATGAAATTCGGTCCATTAGTTTTTCAATTAGAGTGGATGTAATATCCTCACAGACACACAGAAATATACACAGATATACCCTTACACACACAGACGTCACGCTAAAAATGGTTTTTTCGTATTCTAGAGGTCTCGAAACGTGTAGATCCGTCGAAAACTCGAGTTGTGATCTTCGGTATGATTCCAATACTTTCCCTACACATTATCATGTATTGCAGGGAAAGTAAAAAAAGTGGAATAGAAACGACATTGGCGAATCGCTGTCCTATTGAGGAACATGGACACCCATAGGGAAAAGCAAGAGGGGCAGTTGCATCCCCTTGAGGTACGGGGGCACAAAATGGGCATCAAGTTAGTGGATTCTGTACATCTGATCCATGATTTTTCCCCACTGACGTCAGTGATATCCCCAGAAACCCTACCCACAGGAAAAATTTACATGGACGTCCATGTTCAGGAGTAGTAAAACAAACAAAACCCATATGCAGGTATGTTATGTAAAGGTATGTTATGTATAGCCTGTTAAAAATTCCCTCTGTCAGCAACAGTGCATATTTGCATTCTAGAGAGAATATTACCGTGTACTTTGGCGAGCATTCATGTGTCACCGTGTTACAATCCCTAATTATACAGTTGAACCTTGATACGTCGAACCTCGGTATCGCGAAATTTTCGATATCTCGAAATATTTTCATCTTCCTTCACGCACGATATAAAACTAATGTAAAACAAACTCTTTAACTCAAAATGTTTTAATCAATTTTTCATCTTACCATTTGGATTGTCTTGCCATTTTCATGTTTTCATTTAGAAAAATAGGATCCAAAAATATGTTTAATGCAGATGAAACAGGACTATTTAAGTGTATGCCTGATAAATCTATGCTCATTAAAGGTGAAGCATGTCATGGTGGGAAAAGGAGCAAAGAAAGATTAACTGAGCTATTTTGCACTAATATGGATGGTTCAGCTCTTATGATGGGTAAATCTGCTAAACCCCGATGTTTTTTAGGAAGGAAATCTGTTCTAATGACTTATTTTGCAAACACTAAGGCTTGGATGACAGCCGAAATTTTCACTAATTGGTTGAAGGAATTGACAGAAAAATGTCCCGTGAAAATCGCGATATTGTTCTCTTCTTGGACAACTGTATAGCGCATAATAGCGTGCCGAAATTAAAATCCGTGAAAGTTCATTTCATGCCACCAAACACAACTTCTAAGTTACAGCCTTTTGACCAAGGTATTATTCAGAGTTTTAAAGCAAACTATCCCCACAAAATTAAGCTCATTGGATCCGCTTAGCTCATTTGTAAAATGTGATAGATATTGAAGGATTCAGTACCTGTAAACAAACTGTCATAGATGACTATTTTGCAAGTGAAGGAATGCAAGATGAAATTTTAATAATGTATGGACGTACATAGTATTACATTAAATATGTATCCAATCATTTCAAGATTTGCTTTATTTGTTGTCAGAATTTTCTTGGGTAATACCAAATTATCTGTCTGTAAGATAAAGTAAGTGATTTTTTAAAAATGAGTAAAGTATAGAATTAGTATGTATATATTCTTATATGAATTACTTAAATTTTTTCAAATTTTCGATATCTCGAATTTTTGATATCTCGAATTTTTTTTCTCCTCCCTTCAAATTCGACATGTCGATGTTCGACTATAACTTTTTATGACTGATATGTTTCACCTCCATATACGCATTTTGTGATTTCGTGATGTCAATTCTTACTAATTAGATAAATCTCTACAATTTTGTATCCAACATTTTTTTTCTATCACGCTTTGTTGCCGAGTTCCTTATCATGATTTTTAACTACTTCTCTAGGGGCGCTGCAATCCATTTTATTCATTTGGACATAGCCACTGGACTATAGTTATAACTAACGTGTACACTCATGGTTCTTTCCTTGCAAAGTAATTGTAGTGTTAATCCTAGGCACCCTTAACTCATTATTGGGAATTCTATTTTTTCTCGCAGATGTACTTAAAGCTTAGATTTCCATAATTATTCTTGTCATTAGTTAGTATGTTTTATTTTATAAGAGATTAATCATGAATTATTTTCTCAGAGGGGAAAATACATTCCCATCATTACATAAATCGATGCTTCAAGTCCCACAACTCTACCTCATAGATTGAACTTCTAATGGACCTTTAATCCAATATTAAAATCTTTATCTTAAATGTGAAACACCACATGCTGTCTATTAAGTCAAAGTAGATTTTCCTAATGCGTTTTTTCGAAATGTTTCTATCTCCAAAAATGTCAATTTTTATTTTCTTTCAAAGGCAGAAGTTTTGTGCTTTCGTGTTAGTTAAATCAACAGAATAATTTATCATCTGATTTAATTAGTTAATGGAAAATGTTAATTATGTTTATGTTATGCGTTCACTTTTAAATGAAATATAATTCAAATCAGGCAATTGTAGTAAAGAAAATTATAGAAATAATGTCTCAGTATTCTTTTTGAATTTCGTGTGGTTTAATATGAATACATTCAACTTTATGCCTAAAACGTGAACCCAAAATTTATATTACACTTTCACGCAAGAAAAAAAAGTTTAGAACACATAAAGTAGCAAACACAACTGATACCTTCATAAAATACATAGCAATATATTGAGAAAGCATTGGAATCGTGTCGAAAATCGCAACTTGAGTTTTCGATGAATCTACACGTGTCAAACACTCTGAAACTCAGAAACACTATTTTTAGCGTAACGTCGGATTCTGTGTGTCTGTCCGTCAGTCTGGATGTCTCTGCAATGTATATATACACTCAAGTTGAAAAACTAATTTATCAAATTTCACAAAATTTGATAGATAAGTCTCTTGTAGGTCAAGCTGTATAGTAATGACTAGATTTCAGTAGGATTTGGGAAAATAGAATCTGCTATTTTTGGCGAACTAGACCACAAAAGTCTATGTACCCACTCTGGCTGTAAAACTAATGAACCAAATATTACAAAATTTGGTAGACTGGTTAATTGTGGGTTATCTTGGTATTGGTTAGATTTTGATACGGTTTGCAGAAAAAAGAACCTCTTTTCCTTTCAAATAGGTCCTCAAAACTCTAGTCTAAAATAACTACATATGTGCAAAAACATCAAATAAATGTTTACTGTATACGCAGTGTTTGACGAGGAAAAAAATAAATCCAATCCAATAAATCTAAAACTACCCAATCTAGATATATTTTAGTTTTTTACCATTTTTTTTACATTGCCTTTGAAAATAAGTCCAGTCTCCAAATGAAAACGAAAATTGAATTGAAACTGCACATTCAGAAAAATTTTAGATAAGTAGATGGTTTACTTTGTGCAATTAACCTGAATGTAATGAATTATGAAAGAAAGAGAAAATGAATTTGTGTCCGTCGGGAAATTCATGTGTTGCCCACATCATAATTTTTTATTCTCGGCAGGGCTGTAAATATCATTGAAATAACTCTGAATACGAATGGGAATTAAACAAGTTATAAACTAGCCACTAAATTCGCCAATGGGTGGATCGTTGTAGTCATTGTACTAATGCAGCAGAAGCATTTGGGTGATTTTCTTTTGTAAGAATACATCACACCCAATAGTTGCAAGTTGCACTTTCAGTACGAGAATTTGCTATTTCGTATTGAGAACATCGAAGTGCTCAACAGAGTCAGTTTTACACGTAATTTGAATCAAATTTAGAGGAAAAATAAGAAAAGACTGCAAGATTATGTAAATCTAGGTCCATATTAAGGGTCATATTTAAGTACTAATAACATACGCATGCGGAATAATCATAAAATAACTGCCCTCATTCACAAGTATCTAACAATTGTTCTCATTGACAAATAGAGATGGCATGTGAGCTTTTGACTTTTGAAAATATGTTCTCGAAATTTATGCTGATAAATTGCCTCAATCTCTCAAGGTTATGGTTTCATCGCACACATTATGGAAAATACCAATGGCAACACCAATTTTGTATGTCTCACTGTGATTAGCACCATGGAACACCATAAATGACGTTGAAATGTTATTGCTAGCCCTATAAATGACGTTGAACTAGCACATTCAAATCATTTTAAATGCGTTGAAAATTACCAAAAAAAGAGGAAAGGAAATCAACAAGTAAACTTATGTTTCGAAAATTAAAAATCTGATGTGGGCAGCACATGACTTTCCCTACAGACTTATATTCACGTTCACTTTATTCTTATTACATTTAATTCACTTTTAATTCAATATTCGTTCTCATTTTATAACTGGACTTCTTTTCAAAGGTGGCGTAGAAAAAATACGAAAAAACTAAAATATCTTGAGAACGGCTAGTCCTAGTGTAATGCAGTTGGTCTTATTCTTTTCTTCGTTAAAATTACGTATTAAACTATCATTTTATGGATATATGTGAGCATACGAAGTTTTTTTATTTTAGATTTTGGGGATGGGATTTTTGCGGGCCATTTTGCACAAAAAGGCAGGTTATTTTTTTCCTAATCATACCAAAATCAAATCAGCACCAGAGTATCCCCCAAGTGACTTACGTACCGAATTTTGTGGAATTCGGTCCATTAGTTTTTTTAACTAGAGTGGATACAAGCTTTTGCGGGCAATTTCGCAAAAAAGGCGGATTCTTTTACCTTGAATCGTACCCAAAACTAGTCAGAACCAGATTCGCCCACAAGTGACTTACCTACCAAATTTTATAAAATTCGGTGAATTACGTTTTGAGTGAGAGTGGATACAAAATCTGCACAGACAGACACACAGACAGACAGACACACAGACAGACAGACACACACACAGACGTCACGCTAAAAATAGTTTTTCGTATCCAAGCGGTCTCGAAACGTATAGATCCGTCGAAAACTCGAGTTGCGATTTTCGACATGATTCCAATACTTTCTCTATACATTACCATGTATTGCAGGGAAATAAAAATCTGATGTGGGCAGCACATTCCCTGCAGACTTACATCCACGTTCTCTTTAATTTAATTAAATTTAATTCACTCTTAATTCAATTTTCGTTCTCATTTGATAACTGGACGTATTTTCAAAGGTGGCGTGGAGAAAATACGAAAAAAACTAATATATCTTGAGAACGGCTAGTCCTAGTGTAATGGGGTTGGTCTTATTCTTTTCTTCGTTATAAATTACGTATTAAACTAGCATTTAATGGATATATTTCAGCATATGTAGCTTTTTAGTTTAGATTTTGGCCATTTTTCCTGGCCATTTTTCAAAAAAAGGCAGGTGATTTTTTTGCGAATCGTACCAAAATATAATCAGCACCAGGGTGACCCACAAATAACTCATTTGCCGAATTTTGTGGAATTCGGTCCATTAGTTTTTTAGTAAGAGTGGATACAAACTTTTCCGGGCCTTTTCGCATAAATAGGCGGATTCTTTTATCCCGAATCGTACACAAAACAAATCAGGACCAGACTCGCCCACAAGTGACTTACGTACCAAATTTTGTGAAATTCGGTTCATTAGTTTTTTAGTTATAGTGGATACAAAATCTGCACAGACAGACAGACACACACACACACACAGACGTCACGCTAAAAACGGTTTTTTTCGTATTCTAGAGGTCTCGAAACGTGTAGATCCGTCGAAAACTCGAGTTGTGATTTTCGGCATGATTCCAATACTTTAACTATACATTACCATGTATTGCAGGGAAAGTAAAAAATCTGATGTGGGCAGTACATGACTTTCCCTGTAGGCTTATTTATATCCATGTTTTCTTTATTTTAATTAAATTTAATTCACTTTTAATTCAATTTTCTTTCTTATTTGATAACTGGACTTCTTTTCAAAGGTGGCGTAGAGAAAATACGAAAAAACTAAAGTATCTCGAGAACGGCTTGTACTAGTGTAATGGGGTTGGACTTATTCTTTTCTTCGTTAAAAATTACGTATTAAACAAGCATTTAAGGGATACATTTGAGCATTCGTAATTTTTATTTTATATTTTGGTGATTTTTACGGGCCATTTTGCAGAAAAAGGCATATTATTTTTTTCCGAATCATACCAAAATCTAATCAGCACCAGGGTGACCCACAAAAGACATATCTACTAAATTTTGTAAAATTCGGTCCATTAGTTTTTCAACTAGAGTAGATACAATTTTTTGCGGGCCATTTCGCAAAAAAAGGCGGGTCTTTTATGACGAATTGTACCCAAAACTAATCAGCACCAGATTCGCCCACGAGAGACTTACCTACCAAATTTTATGAAATTCGGTCCATTAGTTTTTTAGTTAGAGTGGATACAAAATCTGCACAGACAGACAGACACACACACAGACGTCACGCTAAAAATAGTTTTTTCGTATTCTAGAGGTCTCGAAACGTGTAGATCCGTCGAAAACTCGAGTTGCGATTTTCGGCATGATTCCAATACTTTCCCTATACATTACCATGTATTACAGGGAAAGTAAAAATCTGATGTGGGCAGCACATGACTTTCTCTACAGACTTATATTAACGTTCTCTTTATTTTAATTAAATTTATTTCACTTTAATTCAATTTTCGTTCTCTTTCGGTAACCGGACTTATTTTCAAAGGTGGCGTAAAGAAAATACGGAAAACTAAAATACCTCGAGAACGGCTAGTCCTAGTGTAATGGGATTGGTCTTATTATTTTCGTCGTTAAAAATTACGTATTAAACGAGCATTTAATGGATATATTTGAGTATGCCTAGTTCTTTAGTTTAGATTTTGACGATTTTTGCGTGTCATTTTGCAAAAAAATACAGGTTATGTTTTTTGCGAATCGTACCAAAATCTAATCAGCACCAGGGAAACCTACAAGTGACTCATCTACCGAATTTTGCGAATTTCTGTCCAGTAGTTTTTCAGTTAGAGTGGATACAAGCTTTTGCGGGCCATTTCGCAAAAAAAGCGGGCTCTTTTATTCCAAATCGTACCCAAAGCTAATCAGCACCAGACTCGCTCACAAGTGACTTACCTACCAAATTTTGCCAAATTCGGTCCATTAGTTTTTTAGTTAGAGTGAATACAAAATCTGCACAGACAGACAGACACACACACACAGACGTCACGCTAAAAATGTTTTTTTTTCGTATTCTAGAGGTCTTGAAACGTGTAGATTCGTCGAAAACTCAAGTTGCGATTTTCGACATAATTCCAATACTTTTCCTATACATTACCATGTATTGCAGGGAAAGTAAAAAGAGAAAATAAAGTCAACAAGTCACCCACACGTGTTTTGAGAATTTTCAACAAAGGAGAAAAGAATGCCAGCAAGTTGATATTTGAAATATTATCTTAAAGTACGTCGAGTTTAATGTTAGGAATGACATGTTAACGCCATTTATGCTTACCATGGGTCTGCTCACGACGATATACAAGATATAAAAGTGGTTGTTTTCATTATAGCTTTCCGCTGTTAGTACACTGAAACCGTAACTGTGAGAACTCAATTCATTATATCTGCATAAATGCTGAACGTATATCTAAATCCCATGTCTAATCTCTATTCGTAGAAAAGGGCGATTACTAGAGACTCGTAAGCAGGGGAAGTTATTTGCCACTAAAGCTGGTAATTTCTCTTTGAGTTCTCGGATAAACTAAATATTTATTTTCAAATTGCTTACATAGCTCCAATTTTGCAAGTAATCTAGTCCAGCTTTCATGTTCATAATGAAAAGAGATTAATCATTGAAACATGTCAAGTGGGTTACGTAGGAGTGGGAAAATACCTCTTCAGCTCATACAATTAGCATTCGAAATTGCTACTGGAATTGCAAACATTTTTTTAATCCGCAGTTCGCTACATGAGTAGGTAAGAAATGGGGATTCACCGGTAGATCGTACCGACGGTACGGTGATATAGATGACTCAAGAGGAGGAGGAGGAAGGAGTGTTGCGATATGAGGAATGATGTGGCCTTTAAACCGATGACGTAACCTTACATCTAGGACCTTTGACCGATGACGTAATGAGGTACTCTTGCACTTTATCGTACGATCTTTAACCGCTGACATCATGAGGTAGCCTTATCGTGTGAACTTTGAACGGTGACTTCATCTTTGGACCGCTGTAAACTCTGACAGTATCAGTCTGGGAACTGTGACGTACTGACAATATTTATCATGCGCTACATATTTTTTGTGATTTTTTTTAGATGGTGCCACCTAGCGGATGTTTGGAAAACTAAGGATTACGATGATTTCAGTGACGCCATCTATCGGATTCGTTTTTAATGTCCACCATCCAACATTTTAATTCCGATATAATGACGTAATGATTTCAGTGCTGCCATCTATTGGAAATTTTTAATGTCTTCCATCCAGAATTTAAAATGATATAATGTCAGGATCGAACTGGAATCCCGTAGATTACAAAATGAACGGGCAAGCCAACCGCTCTACAGTGAGTTAGTTTGCTAAAGAAGGATGTCTTCCTGATAAAAGACGGTCTCATTAGCGTTTAGAGGGTTCTCTCGTTATGATAAATGAATGGTTTATTTAATTGTTGTGATTAGGGAAAAAATGGGAAATAAGAAACAGAATTTTTAAAGAGTGTTATTCAAATTATAATATTTTGTAAAATAATATCTGATTTTTAATAATTCTGAATGAATTTAGTGAATGTTCGGCGAAGTAAGGATGTATTTTTGGGATTCCAAGTTGTCTAAAACCCAAAATTTCATTATTTTAGTGAATTGTCTGGTACTTAGCGAATGTTTGGGTAATTAGGGATACATTTTTAATGTTACAGGGGGGGTCTAGTGCCCATTTTCTTTTAAAATTATAACATTTGAATGAATTTAGTGACTGAAACGACACGTAATAGATTTGGGGGTAATTAGGGGTACATTTTTAATGTTACAGGGACCCTAAGTTAAAGTTACCCCCTTTTTTTAAAAGTGCGATAACAACTTGAATTTTTTTTATTAAATCTTTTGTTTTCTACAGAATTGCACGATACTTAGCGAATGCTCCGCTAACTAGGGATGCATTTTCGGGCTTGCAAGGGAACCAAAGACCCATTTTTGTTTTAAATTCCGAAAACGACATGATTTTTTTTAACTATGGTACCTTTTGTACAGAATTGCACTATACTTAACAAATTTTCGGGAAACTATTCAATATTTAAATGAATTTACCAAATTGCTCGATACTTAGTGGATATTTGGGAAATTAGAGGTACGCGTTTAGTGTTACAGGGGGTCTAAAAGCACCTTTTATTTTAATATTATGGTATTTGCATGACATTTAGTGAATGAAATTATACTTTATGAATTTTCAGTCACTAGGGGCTCTAATACCTTCAAATCGGTATATTAAAAAAATCACGAATTTTTGGGAATAGAATGGTATTTAACGATTATTTTTTAAATATATCTGATTTTTAACATTGAATTTAAATGAAAGCATGGGAGTTGACCCCCTGGGAAGAGTGCAGTACATTCTAATAACATTGAAATATGAATGATTTCATGGCTCTGTAGGTGCACCGTAAAATCATCGCATTCTTAATGAATATAGGCACACTACCAGAGATTTGGATATTTTTCACTTTCCCTGCAATACATGGTAATGTATAGGGAAAGTATTGGAATCATGCCGAAAATCGCAACTCGAGTTTTCGACGGATCTACACGTTTCGAGACCTCTAGAATACGAAAAAATCATTTTTAGCGTGACATCTGTGTGTGTGTCTGTCTGTCTGTGTGTCTGTGTGTCTGTCTGTCTGTCTGTCCTGATTTTGCATCCACTCTAATTAAAAAACTAATGGACCGAATTTCAGAAAATTTGGTAGGTAAGTCACTTGCAGGCGAGTCTGGTGCTGATTAGTTTTGGGTAGTATTCGGGATAAAAGAACCCGCCTTTTTTTGCGAAATGGCCCGCAAAAGTTTGTATCTACTCTAACTGAAAAACTAATGGACCGAATTTCACAAAATTCTGTAGATGAGTCACTTGTGGGTCACCCTGGTGCTGATTAGATTTTGGTATGATTCGGAAAAAATAACCCTCCTTTTTTTGCAAAATGACCCGCAAAAATCGTCAAAATCTAAACTAATGAACTACGTATGCTCAAATATATCCATTAAATGCTTGTTTAATACGTAATTTTTAACGAGGAAAAGAATAAGACCAACCCCATTGCACTAGGACTAGCCGTTCTCGAGATATTTTAGTGTTTCTTATTTTCTCTACGCCACCTTTGAAAATAAGTCCGGTTACCGAATAAAAAAGAACATTGAATTAAAAGTGAAATAAATTTAATTGAAATAAAGAGAATGTGGATATAAGTCTGCAGAGAAAGTCATGTGCTGCCCACATCAGATTTTTTAAATCTGTTCTTGAAAAGAATATATATTTGGAATTGCTGCGGTACGTAGACAACATTCTACGATAGGTTGTGTTACCATTCCTTTTATGACACCCCAGACTTACTTTTCAACAAGATAAAGACCGGCTGCATACGGCACGTGTTGCTATGAATTATCTTCAAGCTTGCCCAGCACTTCCTTGGCTAGCTAGGTCTCCTGATCTCTCTCCCATAGAGCACATTTGGGACGTTATGGGAAGGCGATTGGAACCATCCCGGAATGTTGACGATTTAACTCGACAGATGGAGATAAATTGGCAAGACCTTCCGCAGGACACCAACCGTGAAGTTTATCAGTCTATGCCACGCCGGGTGACATCTTGCATCCAGGCCAGACGTGGACTAACGTCTTATTGTCTTCCTCCCTTTGTATACCGCCAAACTCTAAATCATTAAATTGTTCTGAAATTTTAATCGTTTCTTTTTCTATGTATGTTTTTCACATCCACCAATTTTTGCCACAATCGGACGACATTTTTTTGGTGTGTCGATTTTTTTGTTATAGAGTGTACTTGGCTTAAACGATTTGGACGTATAAGCCTCTGATCCATATATCCATATCTCTTCGCACTACTTGCATCTGTAATTTAAAGTCCCATTTTCGGACATAAAAATTTAAAATCTTAAGCAATTTATGAAATACGAACAATTTATATCACTCCTGAGAGTACAACATAAATTTACACTCATACAGATATATTGACCTGAAATTAATATTTATTTTCAAACATGAACATGTGTATTGATTGCGATAATGAATAATTACTTTTATTGATCAATTATTAGACGGATTTGTCGACTAGCTTGATCACCTTTTGAAAATCTTTCAAATTTCTTTTGATTATGTATCGGTCTATCCACCCACTACGCATGCAGGTCACGACAACGGATGCATAACACTTTTGTTGAAAGAAGAGCTGTAAAAATCAAAAAATGTTTAATATCTAAATTGGCATATACTTGGCGTAAACGATTTGGACGTATAAGCCTCTGATCCATATATCCATATCTCTTCGTATTGATTCATTTGAATACCTAGTATAAAGTACTGGGAGTGCATATAGAAAAAATATAATTTTCGGTAGATATGCACTTTATAAGCATCGCTGAGCTTAAAACCCCGATATACTTTGAAGGAATTGTTCTACTATAATGAAATTTTGTACATTATTATATTCTGAATACTGGAACTACTGCTTATTTATATTTAAAATTCGAAAGGCCAGTAGATGCACGATCATATTATAAAAAATGATTAGAATATTGAGCTAATCATATTAAGTAAGTGCCACAGTAGGGATGATATGCTGTTGAATACCCAGACCATCCATCCCACTCATCCTAGGGTACGGGCAGCAGTTTGAACGGCAGGGGAATGTTATGCTATGTTATTCTTAAGACATGTCCACTCAATTTCCATCTACGGTTTTTTATTTCTACCTCTATTGCTTTCTGTCCAGCACACTATTGTAGTAGTATTAACATAAGGAAACTATACACCCAAAATGTTCCTCAGACATTTAGTCTGCCAGGCATTTAACTTGTTGCATTGGCCCTTTGTTAATTTCCATGTTTCGGCTGCATACAATAAAACGTTCTTCACTAAGGAATTAAAAAGTTTGATTTTGGTTTTTAAATTAAGGTCAATAGTTCTCCATAATTTTATTCAGTTTTTAAAAACAATTCTGAGCTTCTGCAATTTTTGTTTTGAAATTTTCATCTGTTTCACAATCCTTGTTCATCAGTTCTTCAAGGTAAGTGAAACTATTTACATCTTCAATGGGTCATTCATCTAGTTTTACATTTTCAGGAGTTTTTTCATTAATTAAGACAACTGTTTAACTTTTATTGATTCGTAAACCTGTAGTTTTAGCAAGCTTGTTAAGGCAATTCATTTTCTGTTGCAGATTACAAAATCTAGAGGCCAAAAAAACAATGTCATCTGCAAAATCTAAATCTTCTAAAGTTGATGTAAATTTACATCTAATGCCTCCTCTCTTGTCTTTGATGGTGTTTATCACGATCCAATCAAATACTATATTAAAAAATCTGATGTGGGCAACACATGACTTTCCTTATATAATGCAATAAATTTACTACTTTTACAGTACAAAAAATAGGTTTTTCTTATAGTAGATACTTATATTCTTTCCAAGATATTGAATTTTCGACAATTAGTCGTCATTTTCATTGATTTAGCGTCATTTTAATCCATTTGGCGAAATTTTCGTTAATTTGACAACATTTCAAAAAGTCGCCAAGTTGGCGACATTCCGGCAAATTCGGCGCCAAAATATCGCCAAGCTTTACTGATGGAGAAATAAGTTATTCTTATAACAGAAAAATGACTATTGGCGTTCAAATACAAAAGTATTACTCGAAGTATCTTTTCTCATGAATGGAACGAGCTAGATCCACGAGAATAATGTCACCCAATTTATTGCATGGTATTACATATGAAAAGTGAACATGTTTCTCAATAGGAAATATATATTTTTTGTTTGATATGACTTTTTAATAGTTTTTTTTTAAATGTGAAATATCTCGAGAACGGTTCATGTTAGCGTTCTAAATTTTATGTTAATCGTTTTCTAATGAAACATTACATAAGAAATATCTATTTGCGTAACTTTATTAGCGGTTTTGATTTTTTGACGATTTTTTCAAAATTTCACTCGAAAATTTAGGTGGGTTCTGAACATTCGATTACGTTTAAAAACAATAGGCTTCCAGTGTTTATGGATTGTGATTTTTGTACCAAATTTCGTTTGAATCGGTCCATTTGTTCGTCAGTTATCGTCTCCACAGACCCACTGACGCACACACACACACACACACACATACTTTCACACACACACACACACACACAAACATCACTTCAAAAATGTTTGATTCGTGATCAGGCATGCTTGAAACGTGCTCTCCCGTCGAAAACTCGAATTCGAATTTTCGACCCCGTCACAATACTTTCCTTATACATTATGTATATAAGGAAAGTAATAATAAACCTAATATCACACATCCCTGTTCTACACCTGATTTAAATTGGAAGAACCCTGCCAATTCTCCATTTACTTCACAACAGCTGCTGTTTAGATATATAGCTTCCTAATAATGTTAATAATTTTTTGTGGGATTCCATAACTATTAAGTATCTGCCATAACATACCTCTGCCAATGGCATCGAATGCTTTTCTGACATGAATGAAATTTAATAGATGGACATTATGAAAGTATATTTAGATCGTAATTTTAAAAGTTGATAACATTTAACAACAACCAATGGCAATTTCCTTTATAAAAATGAGATGTTGACAGACATTTTATTTATTTGAGGTGTATTATTTTTTGCAATAAAATTGTTATGAAAATGTGTAAATCGTCTATGTACTGTCTAAAACGTATTTAAAATTAAAGGGACGAAAGTAAGCTTAGTCAGACATCTTTCATTAATATCTCATATATTACTGCTTCAAAATAGTCGATAATAACCTTATGAAACCTTTTCAACTTAGAATATATTTCAGCTTTTGCCAAATTAAAAATGTATGAGACTTTCTTAGAAATAATGCTTCCTTAATAAGAAGTTATATTTGCCATTAAAGCTACAGACCAGACAAACAAATTTCATTATGGCAGAACTTTTAACAATAATTAGATCCATGAAAAAATATCCTCAGTTAATAGGTTGTTCCAGACAAATAAAATATATTGATTTCTGGTCTGGAATGTCGGAAAGGATTCTACACTTGCAGCTCCATATTTGACCACACATAATGCAATTTTCGAAAATATAATTAGTCAAAAAGTGTTTTAGAACCTCGATCAGATATGTTCTTTAATAATTAATCTTATAATTTTTAATTCCCATGGAAAGAATTATTTTGCTGAAAATTTTTGAGTTCGAGATTTTGACATATAAGGGATTGTCTGAACTCAGTTTAAGTACATTTGGGAAAATGTACGTCTGTGAGTATCTGTTATGCCTATATGTTTGTTATTTTTAATATGTATTTAATGCAAGGCAATAAAGTATGTCTTTTATTCTGAGGCGTATTTTATTAAAAGGGTGGAATTGCCAGTTCAGCACCGGCTAAATTATATCTTCACTACTATGAATCAAATTCTAAAAAATACGGATTATACCTTATTTAGATATACCGTCAAACTCAAGACATATGAATTTTCTCCCTGTCACCTTTTCATTAAATCCCAACGATAATAATAATATTTCTTCTTCATTAACATTTTAGATTTTTCACTAATAATTTATAACAATTTTCTTTTATATAATATTTTATGTAAAATATAATTAGTCAAAATGTGTTTTAGAATCTCTATCAGATAAGTTTTTTAATAATAATTCGTAGTTTTCATTCCCGTGATACTGCATAGAGACAGAATTATTCTCCTGAAATTTTTCGAATTCAAGATTTTAACAGATAAGGAATTTCCTGAAATCAGTTTGAGTATTTTTGTGAAGATGTACGCCAGTGTATGTCTGTGATGCATGTATGTTTGTTATTTTTAATATTTATTTCATTCAAGACAATGACATATGTCTTTAAGTAAAAGCGGTGCACTAGTTTGGAACTGCCAGTTCAGCACCTGCTAATTTATATTTTCACTACTAAGAGTCAAATTCTAAAAATACAGTTTATACCTTATTTAGATATATTGATGATATAATCACATTAAGACATCTCGCTTGTCAAATTCAGTGCATTTTAATTTTTATTCTGATACCTTATGATTAAATCCCAATGAAGATAATAATATTACTTCTTCATCTACATTTTATATTTACACTACTAATTCATAACTATTCTCTAATATATAGGATAAAAATATAGTATTCAAATACTATATAATCGATAAAAGTATACCATTTAAATATCATAAAATTTTAATTTTAACTTTTGCACCACTGAAAATATATTTTGACACATAATTTGTCATCAATTACACAGGATAAATAATTTATGCCGTAAAATATCATTCATTTAAATATCATAAAATTTAAATTTTTATTCTTGGATAAGTAAATACATATTTAGAAACATAATGTGTAATCAATTACACCGGATAAATAGCTTGTGTCATATAATATCATCCATTAAAATATCATAAAATTTTAATTTTAACTCTTTCGTAAGTAAACATATATTTAGAAACATAATTTTTAATCAATTACACAGAGTAAATAATTTATGCCATAAAATATGTATTCAAATACCTTAAGTGGAATTACTTAAGATAATCTTATGTATACAACATCATTTTCTTATTAATAATTTTAAATTTATGGAATCACTTTACCTTGGTAATTAATATTATTTTTTATTTCAATTAAAATATATTTAAATGATTAAGATTCTTATCGATTATATTTTAAATATACATTTATCGTCTGTATACTAGCGATTTAAACTATATTTTCAAAATTATTTATTTATATAATACATATGAATATTTATTAATTTATCAGACAGCCTTTAATTTATTCATTTATATGATTTCCTTATTATTTTAAGTATTTCAAAAATACACTTTTATCAAATATTTTCATTTTATGAGTTATATCCATTTAAATATATATTTATAATACATTTAAAATTTTAATCTATTCATAAACCCTTTATTTCGAAATATTTATTGTAAAGAACTTGCAATAACAATAATGGAAAAATGTGTTTATTTGAATAATATCGTGATGTATATACGTAAATATCGTCATATAAAGTTCTTTGTTTGCTTGAATCTGGTTGTAATATATTTAGTTTTGAAGCACATTTTGACATAAATTCGCAACACAGATGAACGGCAGGCTAAAAACATTCCATTTCTAACTACATACCACACTTTAAAAGGTCTATATTATCTATTCAGTACAAATGCATTTTTGACACCATATTCTCGTTCAGAAGTAAAACAAAAGAATTATTCAAGCTGCATTAGATGATGTCGGATATTAAAGATCCAGGCCGTCCCACTCATCCGAAAACATAGAACATCTATTTGGACAGCCGGGGATGATGTCGCATGTTGCTGTTGTTGAGACCCAGACCGTCCGACCCACCAGATAGGTGTAAGGTAACTGTGGAGATGATGTGGCATGTGTAATTATAAACAAAATATCGAAGGCATCATCTCCTATGAAACCTGAATAACCATTTTTTGTACGTTTTCAGAAATTTTATATATGGTGCAAAGAACCTTTCTGACCCAACCGGGACTCGTACATCATATTTCGTACTGGTCAGTCGAAGCTCAAACGTTTCGCCACTGGGACGGAATTGCAAGCTCTTAGTGTTGATGTGGATTTTGCATTCCCCACCCTCTAATATCAGATTAATGTGCATATATCTGACCATATTCTGTTATTTTTACCTCAGATTAGCTTAATTCCATTAAATTATTATCTTAATTCCATTAAATCCGAAGCTCTCCTTGCCAAAAACCTTGTCAATCTTTCTTGGGTAAAAGATCACAATAATATATCTGGAAATGAAATTGCTGATTACCATGCCAAAGTTGCTGCTATCTCTAGTTCCCCTCTTACTATTCCCTTTCCTTACTCGCTCCTCTCAAAATTTTGTAAATCTCATATCCTTAATCTTTGGCAAAATTATCTTAATGATTATATTTCCACCAGGACTGGTGAACCGGCTAGAATCCTGTGTTACCTCCCTACCGTGAATCCTAATTTACAAATTTTTAATAAATACCTCATTTACTTTCTTACTGGTCATGGCCACGTTCTTGACTACCTATACGTTTTCAAACTTAAATCCACCTCTAACTGTATTCGCAATAAATTCTGTGACGTTGATCATTACATTTTCGATTGTCCTTTTTCTAAAAAAATTTATCTCTGCAAACCCTCCCCCTCTAATAAACCAGTTTGGTTCTCCAAAGTTCTTTCAAATCCCTCTTCAGTAGATAAAATTAAAAGCTGTATTCTTGTTGCCACGGAAATTTCTAATAAAGTGACCTAAGCTTATGAGTATATTCTGCTCTCAATTAATTTGGATCAACTAATCCCTTCATTTCATTCTTATTAACTTATATGAACTTATTGTGTTACCTCCATTTTTTCTAAAACAGTGTATAATATAAAAATCTTATTATTATCCAAATTTGATATTATGCAAAATTGTCAATAGAAAATGAGGGTCTAGGAAAAAAATTTCGACAATTTTGCATAATATAAATTTCAGTAAAAGATAAGATCTGTATAGTATTGGTCTTTTCTAAATTTTATTCTAAATTTCTGTTTTTGTTTTTTATATGCCTAAGTTTTTATATGCCTAATGTATAAATCCAATGAAATTGCAAATGTTTGACTATTTTGTAGGCACATCCGAATTATTAATATATATAATTATTTCTTTTAAATACATATAACAGGCAGTAGGTGAATTTCCGACGGATTCAATTCAAAACAAAACTATACAGATCTTATCCTTTACTGAAATTTATGCTATGCAAAATTGTCGAAATTTTTTGCCTAGACCCTCATTTTCTATTGACAATTTTGCATAGTATCAAATTTGGATAATAATAAGATTATTATATTATACTGTTTTAGAATGAATCTGCCTGCACCATTAATTTCGTTCAAATTTGTCTGCGAATAAAATGTATTTTCTACTTTTACGCTTAACAATGTTGTGCAAGGGAGGACATTGAAAAACCTGTTTTTTTCTCATTATTTGTATTTTTTACTTTTAGATTTCTTTTTCATGACGTACGTAAATGGCGTAACAACGTAGCATAATGACGTGAAACTGTGATAAATGAAAATGTTTACATGCATTTGATATAAAGACACTGAGCGTAGTTTGAAAACAAAGTGTATAAAAAAGCGGGACCAGATAGAAGGTCCGAGAAGGGCCCAGATAAAAGGGCCATGATCGGTCCTTTTAACTTTGAGTCATCGTAAACATTATCTATAAAGAAAAAAATTTAAATCCAACGAAACCGATCTTCCAGGAAATCTGCAAAGATCCCTCCGGCAGAATTCGGGCCTGTGAAAAGGACAAAACATAATCATGACGTACGTATAGCGACGCGATGTAATAATGGGGAAATTTTATGGGGACTAGCAGAATTTCAGCTCTTTACGTTATTTTAGGAAGGCGATAGCGATCTTGTAAAAGATAAAGTACGTAAATGAGACCTAACGAAATGACCTGAAAATTCGATAGATAAAACTATGCGACCAGTTTCAGTTTTACGTCCTCTGGGAGTCGAATACGTAAGGTAAGCACACTATCAATTTTACATAGGATACTTCATGTGAAGACACTAAATGAATGAAAACTTCAAAGAAAATGCATGAAATAGGTAAATACATAATCATGATGTGCGTAAATGAGGTAACGACGTAACGTAATGATGTGAAAATTTTGTATGTATAATTTTCTGCAAGATGAAACTGTGTGCCTCGTTTCAAGGCTCTGTTTTGGGTTTCGAAAACTAGGCTATCAAAAAATGTTGATAAAAAAGAACAGAGTCCACGTGAAATTGAAAATAATAGTGTAAGGAATGATGAAAATCTGATAATCTTATTGGTAAAGTTTGAATTTCTACGTATATTCAGGGTAACCAAGACAAGAGATGAATATCGAATTAGAGTTTAACCACGTTCAACGGAATACAATAAGCAGTGGCGGTGCCATCTACTGTAATGAAGGAAAAAATGCTAAAACTTGACCATGCAATACTCAGAGAAATAAATTGTTATAGGCAAACCCTTAACCAGATTGCTGGAACTCTTGTTAATATGAAAAGCTTTAAAGACACCGAGTTTAAAATCTGATGAGCAATTTAAAATAATATAGGAGGAAGCAAGCTACTGGCGAAAAATTTTCGGTATTCAACTATTTGCTTGGTCACACTAAATATGGATATTCAAACATTTCCGTAATAATTTTCTGTTCTCATGATGTCATTTGCATATCAAATAAAAATCTTAATTCAAAAAAAAGTTTTAAGTCAATTTGCTTATCTGTCTAATACTGTGACGAGACTGTAATGTTGCCCGTAGTAAGTAACCTTGACACAAATGATGATGGAGTATCAGCAACTGTGTACCTCACAAGACAAAAGAGAAAAGCAACTTAAGACTTTTGGTATAGCTCTACCATGGAGGTAAAGGTAAGTAGTTCATATTAAGAGAACTCCAATATCGTTTGAGACAATAATTCAGGTAGCGCTGGGATAAGATATGTAGTCCTGCACTGTATATATTTCTATGGTGAAAGGTGTAAAATATTTATTTAAACTATTAATTTTGCAGAAGTGAATTATTAGCGCAATGCAAAATAAAACTGAAACAATAAAGAATGTTCCTATGTATTGAAAATTATTTTACCATTCAATTTATTTTATCTCTATATATTCTGAACTCAATCGTACAACTATGAAAAATCTGATGTGGGCAGCACATGACTTTCCCTGCAGACTTATATTACCGAGTCCTTTATTTTAATTAAATTCATTTCACTTTTAATTTTCAATTTTCGTTCTGATTCGGTAACCGGACTTATTTTCACAGGTGGCGTAGAAAAAATGCGAAAAACTAAAATATCTCGAGAACGGCTAGTCCTAGTGTAATGGGGTTGGTCTTATTATTTTCGTAGTTAAAAATTACGTATTAAACGAGCATTTAATGGATATATTTGAGTATACCTAGTTCTTTAGATCTTGACGATTTTTGGGGCCATTTTGCAAAAAAAGGCAGGTTATTTTTTACCGAATCGTACCAAAATCTAATCAGTACCAGGGTAACCCACAAGTGACTCATCTAAGATTTTTGTGAAATTCGGTCCAGTAGTTTTTCAGTTAAAGTGGATACAAGCTTTTGCGGGCCATTTCGCAAAAAAAGGCGGGTTCTTTTATTCCAAATCGTACCCAAAACGAATCAGCACCAGACTCGCTTATAAGTGACTGACCTACCAAATTTTGTGAAATTCGGTCTATTAGTTTTTTAGTTAGAGTGGATACAAAGTCCGCACAGACACACAGACACACAGACACACACACAGACGTCACGCTAAAAATGGTTTTTTCGTATTCTAGAGGTCTTGAAACGTGTAGTTCCGTCGAAAACTCGAGTTGCGATTTTCGACATGATTCCAATACTCTCCCTATACATTACCATGTATTGCAGGGAAAGTAAAAAATGCTGGTTAATAATACTCATAAATAGAGAATACTTAATTAAAAAAATAATCAAAAATCATATATTAAATACTATGCCTTTCTGTTGTGTCAACTAACAATAGCAAGAACTTTACTAACACGATCTGCACCTAAATATAATTCTCAAAGCACTATAGCATTTTCAAGCGTTTCATCTATAGGAGTTTTATCTCCTACATTCTAACACCATGAACTCTACAATTTACGTCAAGTGTTTCCTTTTACTTTCCCTGCAATACATGGTAATGTATAGGGAAAGTATTGGGATCATGTCGAAAATCACATCTCGAGTTTTCGACGGATCTACACGTTTCGAGACCTCTAGAAAACGAAAAAAACTATTTTTAGTGTGACGTCTATGTGTGCGCCTGTGTGTCTGTCTGTATGTCTGTGTGTCTGTGCAATGTATGTATCCACTCTAACTCAAAAACTTATGAACCGAATTACATAAAATTTGGTAGGTAAGTCACTTGGGTATGACCCTGGTGCTGATTAGTTTTGGGTACGAATCGCAAAAACAGAACCAGCCTTTTTTGCGAAATGGCCCGTAAAAATTTCCTGTATCTACTCTAGCTAAAATACTAATTGGCCAAATTTCACAAAATTTGGTAGATAAGTTACTTGTATGATACTCTGGTGCTGATTAGATTTTGGTATTAATCGGAAAAGAACAACCTGCCTTTTTTTACGAAATGGCCCCACAAAAATTTCATGTATCTAATCTAACTAAAATACTAATTGACCAAATTTCACAAAATTTGGTAGATAAGTTTTTTGTGGGATACTTTGGTGCTGATTAGATTTTGGTATTATTCGGAAAAGAACAACCTGCCTTTTCTTACGAAATGGCTCTCAAAAACCGCCAAAATCTAAAAAAAAAGCTATGTAAGTTCATATATATCAATTAAATGCTTATTTTATACGTAATGTTTGATGAGGAAAAGAATAAGAACAACTCTATTACTCTAGGACTAACCGTTCTCGAGATATTTGAGATTTTCACATTTAGTTCTGCCACTTTTGGGAAAATGTCCAATTACCAAATAAAAACAGAAATTGAATTAAAAATGCAAAATTAGTGTTATTTTGAGCAACTATACTCAATTTAATAAAATATTAAAGAAATAAAGAAAAAATGAATTTGAGTCTGCAGGGAAAGTCATGTGCTGCCCACATCGATTTTTTATTATGTTTGCTTAAAGGTATGTTCTGTAGTTTATAATTTTTATTTGTAAAAATTATAGGAAAAAAAAATATCCTGTATCAGAAAGTAGCCACACATGTCCCTAATATACAAAATATCCTAAATATATCCTAAATATACATATCCCTAATATACAGTCCATAATATATAGTATTCGGTATATCAGGAATTCCAAATATATGGACTTTCATAAACAACCAAACAAAAAACTGGAAATAAATACGAATATAAGCTAATTTCGAAAATAAGATTAAAAGAAATTACATCGATTGGACGAAAAACACTTATAATCAGCTTCCATCCATACAATAAAAACAAACAACTTATGAAAATAAATTGAAAATTCACTTTCAGCGTTCAATTGGAGTATCATTATGCTAAGAGCAATAAAGTACTGGAAATCCATTGTTATCTCTTTTTTTTTCCTATATCAACTTTGAAATGTGACATTCGTAATTGAATTTAGTGAGAATAATTAATTATGAACCAGACCTTTTTTCCAATTATGGCTTTTATCAGTTTTAGTGGGCTATTAGAATATTTCTCACTGATATTAAATTATGAAAATGTGATTTCTTTCTACATATATTTTAGCATTCTTTGAACAAGTTGATTATCAGTAAGAGAATTATTTTGGAGGAAAATACAGTTGTACATTTTATTTACAGCTAAAAAAACTTTTTACATTAGTGTATGCGTTGGGAACATTGATTTTCTACTATAACAAAATTGATTTAGAAACATATGTATTAAATTTATACATCATTGCTGTATAAATTTTATAATTTTATTATTTTATTCAAGATATTTTGTAATAAATAATCAAAAAAGTGAAACTAATCAATATTAAAAATGAATGTTTTCCCACTTATTTTATAATTGTGAGTATATTAGGGTTCGTTTACGTTTGTAAACTCTATAACTAAGCAAGAAATACACGAGTATCATTATTAAAGATTTAACATAAGTTCATTTTCAGATCATCCTGTAAAATTAAATTCATTTAATATTTAAATGTATTTGTTTAACTTTAAAAATGCTATTGAATTTTCATTATTACAATAAAATTATGCTGTAATATTTTGCTTTAGAGCGTTGAAACCTGTTATTCCATGATAGCTTTAATAATGAGGCTTTATCTGGTGATGAGGTTAGGAAAACACTCACTCGCCATTTAAGACTTCACACAAAACATCACAACATTTAGTAATACAAAAAAAATACAAATATGTTGCAAAACATAGTTAGGATTAGCTATATATTACAAACACGTTGACCACGTGCTTCGAATGCCATTTCAAACTCGAATATATTGCAAACAAAACAAATGTTCTTAAATCTGGTTGAGTGCTGCCATCTAGTCTCCTTTTGGGAAACTGCAGAATGTCTCTTACAATATAAATTAAATTTAGCTACAAATAATTGTGAAAATTTCGCTTCATTTCCCATTAAGAAATACTTTATAAATGTGTAATAAGTGGAAATATGAGTACACAATTTATAGAAGTCTTATCAAGCCAAGAAGAAATAATCTATCTGTAATACCTATTTAAAAAATTATTTATGTTGTTTCATCAGTTTGAGGTACCTCAAATGTAAATGGGGCCAATTTTTTTAATAAATTCCCGAAATAGAACCTTCAGAGTAATCTCTGATTGCGAGTGTGCCTACAATTTGTTAATTTATAGTTAAAATTATACAATAGTAGTTCTCCAATATTTATTATTTATAAACACTAAAAAATTTGGCATTTTTGTATGATTAAAATAAAGTTGCTGAAAAATATTTGCTAATCAACCAAGCAAGAACCCTAAAATTAAAAAAAAAACTTGATCAACATCAGTCAGTTGCATTTCGTTAAATATCAATCATTTAACATAAATTGCTGAGTTTATATTTTTAATGAATTTACAAAAAAAATCTGATGTGGGCAGCCCATGACTTTCCTTATACGATGCAATGAATTTACAACTTTTACAGTAAAAAAAATCTGATGTGGGCAACACATGACTTTCCTTATATAATGCAATGAATTTACCACTTTTACAGTTAACAAAAATGTTATTCTTATAGTAGATACTTATAGTATTTCCAAGATATTGAATTTTCTTCAATTAGTTGTCATTTTGATTGATTAAGGGTCATTTTTATCCATTTGGGGAGATTTTTGTTAATTTGGCAACAAATAAAAAAGTCGCCAAGTTGGCGGCATTTCGCCAAATTTGTCGTCAAAATTTCGCCAAGCGTTATGCACGAAGAAATAAGTTATTCTTACAGCAGATGAATAACTATTGGCATTCAAATACAAAAGTATTAGTCAAAGTATCTCTTCCCATGAATGGAACGAGCTAGATCCACGAGAATGGTGTCACCCAATTTATCGCATGGTGTTACACATGAAAAGTGAACATGTTTCTCAATAGGAAATATTTTTTTTATTTTATGAATTTTTGATAATTTTGTTAAACATGTACAATATCTCGAGAACGGTTCATGTTAGTGCTTGATATGTGAGTCATCACACGTCAGGTATTGACGCTACATAGACCGATCTCGTACAGTGGAGTAAATAAAAAAATACATAATACCAGTAATTAAAATGAAGAGGCTTAATTTTAAACAATAACAAAGAATTTATTTCATTAAGATAAAACCTTATTTAATATTTGATAAAGTCAACAATTCCACAATGAATGTTAAATAAATTCCAGCACTCGTAATAGCTCATTTAATTTTACAATCATGCAACACTACCATTGTAAGTAACATACCGTGTCATTCCTACATTACCTATAGGATAAAATGTCTCACCTACACTATTCCAATTCATATTCTGTAAAATCTCCTTTATCAATATCTGTCTTTACGTGTGACATACATTTCACACGTGCGTAATTAAATTCAATGACACCTTTTATCACTCCTAACATTATTCTGCATTAATAGAGAGCGAGAGAGAGAGCTTACTCAACAATTGACCTTCGTGCAAAATACATGTAAAGAAATTTCCTACCTCGGAACATCGCCGTTGACTGGAACTTGTCACCGGCAAGAGGAAACGGACTTCTCCGATGGGCTGCCTCTTATCGTCGCTCTCGTGCGACCACCTTTTAGCACTCCAAAAATCCACTCTCCTCTCGATTTTCAAATTTTAAAAGTTTAAGTCTCTCTTCATCTCTCCCCTCTCTCTTAGGCCCCCAGACTCTCATTGGTTCCGTAAATACATAACCCCGCCTTCCGGCTATCTAACTGGCCGAAGCCCCCCTTGAAATATTAGATATTTGAGTATTGTCTTTTTCGAGCAGAAAGTTCTCACGAACATTTTCCCATGTCCATCAGGAAGTTAATTGACTTCTCGGGTCAAGAGGTTCAACCCCTTTCGTCTAATATAGTACCTAGTGTTGACGTGAATACGAGAAGCTCCCTTTTTCACTCTCGAACTACGTCCGGTCCAGCTGTGTCTAAGGGAACGTTATATGAATTGTCTCGCTGTATGAGGGACCATCTTCTTAGATCCCCTTCCACTTTCAAAATAGCAATGTTATATTGGGAATTGAAAATTACAATATAACAATTACCCTTCTTCCCCCCCCCCCCAAAGTTTGGTGGGAAAAAAGCCAATTATCGAGTGGCGAGTTCATCATCACACTGGCAGAGTTACCTGTGACATCACCTCCTTTCTCTCTCAAATACTGAATCATCTGTAACATTACACTATATATACATATATCAGTCATTTCAGTACAACAAAAATATTACTGGTAACAAAATATCAAATACTCTTTGCATATATACAAATCACAGTGCTCCTGTAAAGTTTTTTTTTGTTGTTGTTGTAAGTATCAGTTCGATTTATTGTTATTCTGTATCTGAAACATTGTAGCTGCATTCGTGGAATGTCTTTTGAAAAGTTTATAGTAAAGAAAAATGTTTAAACTGTACATCTTTGTAATGGTACGATTGATTGTACACTATCTCCTTATGGTTAAACACTGGCCTTGTTGCAGAAATGGACATGAATCGCTGGAATTGCTGGGTAAGGAATCGTTGATCGTTTGGGAATCGTTGCACGTCTGGAATTGTTGAATCGCTGACCACTTGAGAATCGTTGTTTGTCTGGGATTGTTGAATCGCTGACCACTTGAGAATCGTTGTTTGTCTGGAATTGTTGAATCGCTGACCACTTGAGAATCGTTGTTTGTCTGGGATTGTTGAATCGCTGACCACTTGAGAATCGTTGTTCGTCTGGAATTGTTGAATCGCTGACCACTTGAGAGTCGTTGTTTGTCTGGGATTGTTGAGTGACCGGAATCGTTGACCACTTGGAAATCATTGGGCAACAGGATCTGTATGCTATTTCATGTTTTGTTTAAGCAAATTAATACATATACATTACACTCCGGCCAACTTATTATTACTCTCCTCTCTTAAAAACTCACCAAAGTATATTTTTTACAAATTCAATTTCCATAATTTTAATTTGCCACCCGGCACACGAAACATTAAAAAAAAAACTCTCTTTTTTTTTCAAACTCCTTTAAATTTGTTAACATTCTCAAAAATTGCCCCATTGAAATTTCTACACTTTATCTACTTTAAATCCTTGCATATAATATATACATTTTTTTTCTTAAATTTGCTACTCTCTTCAAACTTAAATTTTTAAAATTCCTACTACTTATCTATTTATGTCCTTCGATTCTATATATACATTTTTATTTTTATTTTTTTTTTTTTATCCTATCCATTTAAATTTGATATTTTATTCAATACTTAAAATATTGAAATTCTTACACTTTCTATACATTAAACTTCAGCACTCTTATCACTTTATATTTTCCTGACCTCATCATGTGTTCTCAATCGAACGTGCCATAAATATAACTCATGTACATATTTATAATAAAATACTTAAACAATTCCACTATCCAAATACTACCAAAAAAGACTTATATAAGTTCAAAAATTTCCGCAAAATACTTTAAAATTTTCCTACAATCTCTGAGATGACAGAAAAACCCATGTAAATATTTAATTACCATCCTACTTAAATTCTTATAACTCCCCTGCGATTCTATATTACAATATCCATAATTATACATTTTCTTTCACATATCACCTGGTTTAATCCATATCTTATACTTGGATACGGAATTTCCCGAATTCATTAAATTATTCACTTTCCCACTTAATGAAACCATACTTAAAATTTTTTTTTCGTAAATCTTATCACTCACTGAAATTCTCTCAATGCATACATAATTACAAATTTTCTCTCAAGTATCATCTAACTCAATTCTAATCCCATATTTGAATACCAAAATGTACATTTTCTTTTCTTATATCCAAACTTTGTGTACCATTTATTCTAGCATCCAAATTCCCTGTTCAAACTGAAAACTAGCCCCCAGAGAAAATCTAGTAGTGGTATACAAGGTCAACATGTCCTTGTGCTATTGTGTCCTTTTCCCGGGACAAGCTCCCCTTTCTGGCCTGCGGCTAATACGGGCATTTCTTCGTGTGAGTTCCCATGGCCAATTAGCTGTACAAATTTTTGAAGATGTCTTTTTGGCAAAATGGTACAAATGTTCTCGTCCACGTTCCCGCCATGTTGTGTAAAGTGTTTAGGACGACGAGTTGTGCGCGTAGCAGTGTGTGTGATTGTCCGTGTTTCGCGACTCCTATGGATTAAGCATTTCCCAGGATTAATTAAAATGCGGTTAGTGTTATATTTGTTCTTACATTCTATTTTATTATTATATCATGTTATTTCCCGTTAAGTGTACCTAAATTCACAATCTCCGTCGTCTAGCGTTCCCTTCGAAAGTTTGTCTCTCTCAAAAAAAATTTATATGTGTGACCATATCAAAATATATGTATAAACGCTCTTTTTTTTTTCAATGCTTTATATTTAACCTATAATTCGCGTATGTTTATTAAAATTATCTATTCATTTTAAATTATAATTTGCGTATATTTTCATTACAATTATCTATTTTCTTTGAACTGGCATTTTGATTTTTAATTAAAGTTCTCTATCCATTCTATACTGTAATTTTTTTTATTTTTTTTTTATTTTTAATTACCCATTATTTAGTTATTTAAATTACAACTTTTATTTTGAATTACCAATTATTTATTTATTTAAACTAGAAAAAAATTTGTTTTTCTTTTTTTTTTCTTTTTTTTATATTCACCAATTATCTAATTATTCAAACACTTCCTATTTCCTCTCGCGTATTAATCTAATAAGGGTTGATCAGTCCACTAATTAAATGAAGAGCGCGTGGAGAAAGTTTACTTTTGTTTTAAAATTTTACTGTTTTTCTTTTTTTTTTTTTTTTTTCGATTTCCTTAAATGATATATTTATGTTTTATTTATCTCAGATTCCCCCTATTTATAGTTCCATATTTATTTAAACTTTCATCTTATTAATGTAAGAATTATTTAACATTTCCTCAATTTTTTTTTATTTCACAATTTGTTTACACTTCCTTAATTAATGTAATATTTATTTAAACTTCCTTAATTTATAATTCAATGTTTATTTAAAATTTGCGTTCCATCTTTCGCGTTGCATTTTATGAATGCCGTGTGTTTTCTTTGTTGCATATTTTCAAAAATTTGAATTACGGTTTGTCCGCGCTCTTACCTATGTTTAAATTTCTTTCGTGCTTTAATTGAATCAATTTAAATTTAAATTCTTTAAAGATCTCAAATCATATCTGTGTTTCGGCCTAACCGGTGTTGGAAGAAGCACTGTGCGTGAACCAATTGTACTGTTTATACCGTCCCCTTGTAAATTTTGTGCTGATTCATTTTTCCCTTGCGTGTTCCCCCGCTCCATTTGTGTACAACCCCTATCTACTTGTGTATCCCGTTCCATTTCTCCCGCCTCTTTATCCATGTTTCCTTCAATTTGTGTACAGTCCTCCTGTTCTGAAAGTTCCAAATTCTCCTGCGTTTCTAGCGTGATATGTCTGTCTGAGTCCCCCCCCCCCCCTGCTGAAAGAATGTTTGCGTTCGGAGAGTCTTTTGGAGGGATGATTGCATTCTCTTGTGCGCTCTGCGTTGTTTCGTTTTGCACTTCTGCAGTAACCGGTTTCGTGGATTTAAGAGTAAGAGTGTTTTCGTCTCTGTACTGTCCGTTTGCTATTTCCTCCTCCAACATGATAAGCGGAATATTCTCATTTTGACTCATGACTTCCTTTAGTTCCGGTTTTGGTTCAGAGTTTTGTTGCGTGCTTTTAGGAGTAGGGAGAAGAGGTGACTTGTATTTGTTTATGTATGGCATTTTTAGATGCGGCTTGCGGTCGGGAAGAGTCCTCAATCTATTTATGTGGGCTTTTATGATTTTAGAATTTGGTTTGTCACACAGTTTTATTTCATATACAAATCTATTTATTCTATTAATTACTCGATAAGGTCCCGTGTGGTTCCCTCTTTTATATTTATTATTATTATTTTCCATGAATACCCTCGACCCGATTTCCAAATCCCTGAATTTAGCTCTCTGGAGTTGTTGACTTTCTTGGCGTTCTTTCGCGAGAATTAAATTTTTATTTGCCTCCTTGAATGCGTTATTCATCACTGTTATTTTTTTTTATATGTAATCCTGATATGTTGTTTCTGTATTGTTTTCTGTTACATTAGTTTCAAAAAAGGTTGGAAGGTCTCTTCCAAAAAAAAGAAAGTTTGGTGTTTCTTTGGTGCTTGAATGTACTGTCGCGTTGTAAACAGCTACGTGGCATTGTACTGCAGTATCCCAGTATGGCGAATTCTCTGCTAATGTCGCTAAGGTGTGTTTTAATTGTTTGTTTGTAACCTCCACTATACCGTTAACCCATGGCGAACGTACCGATGCTATTCTGGCAACTATTCCGAGTTTTTCTGTCATAATTTGGTGTATATTAGATGTAAACTGAGAGCCTGCGTCCGATAAAACTGTCCTAGGACATCCCCAATTCATAAAGCAATTTAAGAGTCTATCAGCAACTGTAGTGGCCGTAATATCTGGGATTGGAAACATTTGTATATGTTTGGAGAAATGGTCTACCACCGATAACACATATTTATTATTTGAAGTGCTAGTTTGAAACGGTCCGCAAATGTCTGTCGACAAAATTTGCACGGGCCCATCAGGTATGGGATTTCTTCCCAGGGGAACGGGCTGATTTTTTCCATATTTCTTTCTACAGTGTTCGCAAGATGTAATAAAATTTTGTGTGTCACTGTACATACCCGTCCAAAAATATCTGTCCGATAAAAGTTTATAAGTTTTATCAATCCCTGCATGTGTCACGTGTGTAATTGCTAAAATTTCTTTCTGTAAATTTCTGGGTATAACTATAGTTTTGTTCAAATTGTCTCTCCAAGGTCTGTCCTTCCAGTTTCCTACGTGCATTAATAAATTAGTTTCCTCGTCAATATATAATGTGTCATAATGTTTACCCTCTTTAAAATTCCGATTTTGTAAATTTTCTCTGATTATTTTTAATTTTGGATCTTTAATTTGTTCATCTAAAATTCTATCTAACGCCGGGATTTCTGTTATTGTGTTTACCTGTGCAATATAGACACTATCCTCATTCACATATCCATTTCTTTTCACCTTGCTTTCTCCCTTAATTTGTTCTATCAGGTTAATTTCTCCCCTTGGATTCTCAATGTTTTGTTTTCCCTCTTTCTGCTCTGTCTGTTTACTTTCAAAATCATCTCTACTTAAAAAATCCGCTAATAAATTATCTTTACCCGGAACGTGAATAAATTCATAGTCGTATTCAGATATTTCTAAAAGCCACCTCTGTAATAAGCTGGGTGGGTTTTGTATTTTTAAATGCTGTCCCAAAGGTAAATGGTCCGAAAGCACGAAAAACTTTCGTCCGAAAAGAAAATTCCTAAAAAAATTTCATTCCCTGATGCATAGCAAGTAATTCAATTTTCATGGCCGGATACTTTTGCTCCTGTATCGATAATTTCTTGCTAAAATATGCAATCGGTTTTAAAATCCCATCTCTGTATTGTAAAAGAGCGCCTCCTATGGACTGAATGCTGCCATCGATATTCAGATAAAAGTCTTTGTCAAAATCTGGCTGTATAAGTAATGGTTTCTTGAAAAAACATTCTTGGAGTTCCTGAAATGCCTCCTCACATTTATTATCCCATTTAAATTTATTATCCTTTCTTGTTAAGTCAGATAAAACCGCGGTTAATTGAGCATAATTTTTTATTGAATTTCTGTAAAAATTGCAAATGCCTAAAAATCTTTTTAATTTTCTTAAAGTTTTTGGTACTGGAAATGAAGTGATTTTGTTTATATTTTCATCTGTTGGTGTAATGCCTTTTTGACTAATTTCAAATCCTAAATATGCTACTTTTTCTACAAAAAATTTACATTTGCTGGGTGTCAGAGTTAGGTTGTATTTTCTTAATTTATCGAATACTAATTTTAATTTATGTATTAATTCTGAATAAGAGTTAGCCGGGATTATTATGTCGTCAATGTAAGCTTGTATGTTTTCCTCTCTTAAGTCCGCTAAAATGGTGTCCATAACCTGTTGAAAAATTGGAGCGGAGCTTACGTGTCCAAAAACGAGTCTTTCAAATTGGTAATTGCCATAGGGCGTTGTAAATGCAAATAATTCTTTTGTGTCTTCAGGTAGAACCACCTGACTGAAGGCAGAATGAAAATCCAGTTTCGAAAAGTATCTATGTCCCGCTAATTTAGTTATGATTTCATTCACACGTGGAATTTTGTAAGGAAACAGAGTGGATATGTTATTAATTAATCTCAGATCTAAACATAAGCGGTACTCTCCACTTGTTTTACGCACTAAAATCATCGGCGATGCAAAATTTGATTTTGTTCTGGCAATTATCCCTGCTTCTTCTAACTCTTTTAATTGACTTTTTGCGGTATCCTGCAGTGCGTACGGAACGTCGTATGGCCTGGAACGTATTGCGTGGTCATGTGCAAGCTTTATCACCGGTTTTACGATGTCAGTCGCTCCTAAAGTTTTTAATGATTTTGAAAAAACGTCCGAATATTGCATTACAAATTTGAGGAAATCTTGTTTAACGTTTGGGTCCATGTGGTCCGTATTAAAATCTTCTGTTTTCAAATCTTTTTTTCTTTCGGCAATTATCTCCGGTTTAGCCTGTATTAAATTTATCATCTCTTCGTATTTATGTGTCCGTTCACTAATTTCTGGTTCTTTAATGTCCTGTTGTTGTATCGTAAAATCTGTTGTAACGTTTCCTAAAGCCATGTTTTTATTTAATGTAATTGTCGCATTCGTATTATTCTGAACTTCAATTTTAATTTTGTTCTCATTCATGTGGTATATTCCATAATTCATTACAATGTATAATTTTTCTTTGGGTTCGAACAAAACCTCTGTTCCATTTTCTAGACTTTCCTCACTATATACTACAACATTCTCCCTCGAATTAGGTTTGATTTGTACTTTTCTTAAAATTTTGGCTAGATTCGGTTTTTCCTGTATTATCTCATTTATTTGTCTATCAGAATTTAAAATTATTTCCATATCGCCTATCTTCAGAATGTTTTTTTGTGTATTCAAAATGGCTTGATTTTTCTGTAAAAAGTCAAAACCCAATACTCCCTTGAATTTTTGTGTAAATTTTGCTGTTGTGACAAAAAAAATGTGTTTGAACTGTTTTCCCTGAATTTTGAATGGAATTTCCACAGTCTTTATATACTCAATACTATGTCCTGTTAAAGTTGATATTGTAACACTCCTTGACACATATTTAATTTTGACATTATCTTTAATTTTATTGAACAATTCTAATGATAATACACTAACGCTCGCTCCAGAGTCTATCATGAGTTCGCTTTGTATATTTTTAAATTGAGCTATTATTGTTGGCAATTCTGTTTTTTCAATTTGTTCTCCTACAGATGCAATCGTTTCCTCATGTTTTTCAGTACTTTTATCGTTATGTATCTCCAATTTCTTATTTTCTGTTTGTACAGGAATTTCAATTTTTCTCGGGAACTTTACCCTGTAATTTTTCTCTCTTTGTAAGTTATTATTTAAAGCTCCCACAATTAGTTTAAATTATCTCTTCTATTAGGGAAATTTCTGTATCCAAATCTTGTATTCATTTCTCTTCCATCGTTCCTTTGCACACCCGTTTCTCTGATTCTGTTTTGGTTTGACTCGTCCCTATTATATCGTTGTTCCCTAGAAAATCTACTTTGTGGAGGGGGTGCTGCATAGTAATTTCTGCTCTGTTGATAGTTTCCAAAGGCGTGGTTTGGCCTATAATCGTATGTGTCCGGCTGGGAGGGGTAAGTTCTGTGGTCATCATACGGCTGGGTTTGAAATGAGTGGGGAGGAGACTGTATTTGATTATGCCAATGAGTTCTCGCGTTGTTTATGTTTAGATTCTGGGTTTGCTTAAAATGATCAGCTTTGTATATTCGGCATTCTCTCATGAAATGTCCCTGTTTATTACAGTAATGACATGTTACGGGTTTTTTTGTTTGTGTCGTGGGAATTTGTACTTTTTCTTGGATTTTTAATGTGTTTATTTCTTGGGTAATTGAATTTAAAATATGTGCGTTAAATTCCTGTTGCTCTTTGCGGAGCGTCTCAATTTCTTGTCTATATGTAGCACTATTTACATTTGCCGTTATCGCAGCTAAATTTGCCTGTTCCAAGTTTGTGGCTATTTTTACAGCTTCATCAAAATTTTGTGCATTAGTTTTTATTATTTCTTTCTGGAATTCAGGTGTTACCACCTCTAAAAATTTACTTAACCTTAATTTATCCATAATCTGTTGTGTCGCTTCACTGTGCTCTGTGTCGCCAATATAATTTAAAGTTAGTGTTGTTATTCTGTGTGCCAGCTGCTTAATCGTTTCTCCCTGTGTCTGTTTTGCGGTCGTGAAAAGGATCTGATTTGTTGTAATGTTCGGTTTTTCTGTAAAGAACTCTAATAGCCTATCCCTAAATTTTTCGAATGATGTTTCCCTTCTTAATTCTTGTGACCCTATATAAAATTTTCTTGCATTCCCTCTTAACCGAGATTTCACAATTGCTAACTTTTCCTCCTCTGACCAATCCCCCAAGCTGCTTAAAGATTTGATCTGGTCAAAAAAAATTTCTACATCATTCTCTATGCCATTGCATTCCCCTAATAAGTGTATAAGTCCTGGTAACCTACTCCTCGTTGTTGGACTCTCTCCGCTTTCCGCCATTCTAAATTTCACTTTCTCGAAAAGAAAAAAAAATTCTATATCTAAAATTATCTCCTGTTTTTACACCTCAAAATGTTCCCCCAAAATATTTAAATACAATATCACATAAATTCAAAAACATAATTCTAATCATTTCACTATCTACGCATGCAAATACTTCAATCCTCATAATAAACTCCTAAAATATTACACAAAAATTTACATAATTCAAAAATTTCTTAAAAGCTTCAAGTTCCCTAATAATTATATTTTCAAATACAATATGGCATGTCACATTGAGAACACATAATGATTCATCACTTCGTTTGCTTCTCATACTGTGAAATCAATTTTCTTAAATTTACTTATATTTATTTTAATTTTACAATTCTTTCTTTAATTTAATCCTTATTTTACACAAAAAAAAATTTATTCAATATTTTCATTTTTCATTAATTCCAAATATAATTATTCTCTTCATTAAAATTTAAATTCTGGCATATAACTGGTCTACAACAGCAAAGTCGCCAGAAGGGTGAAATAATTTTGAATCCAGGTTTGATTGGTCATGAGCACCAATATGATAAGGGTGCAATAATTTTGAGTCCAGGTTCGAAACTGGTTTAAACGGCACCAAAAGGATATGTGAGTCATCACACGTCAGGTATTGACGCTACATAGACCGATCTCGTACAGTGGAGTAAATAAAAAAGTACATAATACCAGTAATTAAAATGAAGAGGCTTAATTTTAAACAATAACAAAGAATTTATTTCATTAAGATAAAACCTTATTTAATATTTGATAAAGTCAACAATTCCACAATGAATGTTAAATAAATTCCAGCACTCGTAATAGCTCATTTAATTTTACAATCATGCAACACTACCATTGTAAGTAACATACCGTGTCATTCCTACATTACCTATAGGATAAAATGTCTCACCTACACTATTCCAATTCATATTCTGTAAAATCTCCTTTATCAATATCTGTCTTTACGTGTGACATACATTTCACACGTGCGTAATTAAATTCAATGACACCTTTTATCACTCCTAACATTATTCTGCATTAATAGAGAGCGAGAGAGAGAGCTTACTCAACAATTGACCTTCGTGCAAAATACATGTAAAGAAATTTCCTACCTCGGAACATCGCCGTTGACTGGAACTTGTCACCAGCAAGAGGAAACGGACTTCTCCGATGGGCTGCCTCTTATCGTCGCTCTCGTGCGACCACCTTTTAGCACTCCAAAAATCCACTCTCCTCTCGATTTTCAAATTTTAAAAGTTTAAGTCTCTCTTCATCTCTCCCCTCTCTCTTAGGCCCCCCAGACTCTCATTGGTTCCGTAAATACATAACTCCGCCTTCCGGCTATCTAACTGGCCGAAGCCCCCCTTGAAATATTAGATATTTGAGTATTGTCTTTTTCGAGCAGAAAGTTCTCACGAACATTTTCCCATGTCCATCAGGAAGTTAATTGACTTCTCGGGTCAAGAGGTTCAACCCCTTTCGTCTAATATAGTACCTAGTGTTGACGTGAATACGAGAAGCTCCCTTTTTCACTCTCGAACTACGTCCGGTCCAGCTGTGTCTAAGGGAACGTTATATGAATTGTCTCGCTGTATGAGGGACCATCTTCTTAGATCCCCTTCCACTTTCAAAATAGCAATGTTATATTGGGAATTGAAAATTACAATATAACAGTGCTCTAAAATTTATGTCAATCGTTTTCTAATGAAACATTACATAAGAAATGTCTATTTGCGTAACTTTATTAGCGGTTTTGATTTTTTGACGAATTTTTCAAAATTTCGCTCAAAAATTTAAGGGGGGTTCTGAACATTCGATTGTGTATAAAAACAATAGGCTTCCAGGGTTTACGGATTGCGATTTTTGTACCAAATTTCGTTCGAATCAGTCAATTGGTTCGTCAGTTATCGTCTCCATAGACTTACTGATACACACACAGACACACATACTTTCCCACACACACACAGACATCACTTCAAAAATGTTTGATTCGTGATCAGGGATGCTTGAAACGTGCTCTCCCGTCGAAAACTCGAATTCGAATTTTCGACCCGTCACAATGCTTTCCTTATACATTATGTATATAAGGAAAGTAATAATAGTTTAATTTGGTGGTGTACTACCCTATCATATATAGTATTAAAAGATAATAAAAAGTATCTTTATTTTTAAACAGGGACCAGAAAGACGCTTTCAATTATATATCAAAGGAATCTCACTAAATTGCATTGAATTACATTTTTAAAAAATTAAAACATAAAGTAATTTATTTTTAAAAATAAAACACAGAAATTTCTAATTTTAAGCTTCACCGTATTCAAACATTTACATGTACATAATATTAGCTACATGTTGTCGAACTTTTTAATTAAAAAAATGCAACAAAATATTGAAAATAACATTATCTACAATGTCAAACTTAGCAACTTGTCAAAATTAGCAACTTAGATCGTCATTAAATCTCCTAAACTGATTCCCAAAATTTTGTTTTACAACATTTATTTTCATATTTGTTTACAGATCTCAAAGATAAATAATCACCTCTATGGAAAGTTATAATTATTTCCCAGGTTATACAGTATGGTAGAGAAACAGTAAAATCATACATTGCCAACAATGCTATTTCTTGCCAAATATGGTTCCCAAACTGCGCATGCGCAGTAAAGGTTTTTATATCCCCCAAAGCAATTAAAAGCAACTTTGAGACATTAGTGCAACGTACAGATGTGTAGAAGTGAATTGAGACTTTTTGGCATGGCTCCACAATTTACGTCGAGTGTTCTCAACGTATTGTGTTTGCGCAAAGGTACGTTCTGTATCTTATATTAATTCTAAAAATTGTAGGAAAATAAAAAAAAGTCTCCTATATTTGAAAGTGGCCACACATCGTTCCTAATGTATTTCAGAATTTTCAAATACATGGACTTTCATAAAGGCCCAAACAAAAAACTGCAAATAAATACTAATATCAGTTAATTTTGAAAATAAGATTCAAAGAAATTATTTGTATTGGACGAAAAACGCTTATAATCAGCTTCCTTCTATACAACAAAAAACAAAAAATCTGATGAAGGCAACACATAACTTTCCTTATATAATGTAATGAATTTACAACTTTTACAGTAAAAAAAATAGGTTTTTCTTATAGTAGATACTAATAATATTTCCAAGATATTGAATTTTGGACAATTAGTCGTCATTTTCATTGATTTAGCGTCATTTTTATCCATCTGGCGAGATTTTCTTTAATTTGGCAACATTTCAAAAAAGTCGCCAAGTTGGCGACATTCCTCCAAATTCGTTGCCAAAATCTCGGCAAGCGTTATGCACTAAGAAATAAGTTATTCTTACAGCAGATAAATGACTATTGGCGTTCAAATACAAAAGTATTATTCAAAGTATCTTTTTTCATGAATGGAACGAGCTAGATCCACAAGAATGATGTCACTCAATTGATCGCATGGTATTACATATGAAAAGTGAACATGTTTCTCAATAGGAATTTTTTATTTTTTTATTTTATATGACTTTTTGATAATTTTTTTTGAAAAATGTACAATATCTCGAGAACGGTTCATGTTAGCGTTCTAAAATTTATGCCAATCGTTTTCTAATGAAAATTTACATAAGAAACGTCTATTTGCGTAACTTTATTAGCGGTTTTGATTTTTTGACGATTTTTTCAAAATTTCATTCGAAAATTTAGGGTGGTTCTGAACATTCGATTGCGAATAAAAACAATAGGCTTCCAGTATTTACGGATTGTGATTTTTGTACCAAATTTGGTTCGAATCGGTCCATTCGTTCGTCAGTTATCGTCACCACAGACTCACTGACACACACACACACACACATACTTTCACACACACGCACAGACATCACTTCAAAAATGTTTGATTCGTGATCAGGGATGCTTGAAACGTGCTCTTCCGTCGAAAACTCGAATTCGAATTTTCGACCCCGTCACAATACTTTCCTTATACATTATGTATATAAGTACAACTTATGAAAGTAACAACTTATGAAAATAAATTGAAAATTCACTTTCAACGTTCAATTGGAGTATCATTATATTAAGAGTATAATAAAGTACTGGAAATCTATAGTTATATATTTTTTATATATATATATCAACTATTCAGTGTGACATTCGTAATTGAATTTAGTGAGCATAATTAATTATGAACCAGTTATTTTTTCCAATTATGGCTGCTATTAGTTTTAGTGGGCTATTAGAATATTTCTCACTGATATTTAATTATGAAAGTGTGATTTCTTTCTGATATTTTAGCATTATTTGAAGAATTTGATTAACATAAAGGAAGTATTTTGGGGGAAAATGTGATGGTATTTCATTTTCAGCTAAATAACATTTGACATTAGCGTACTCAATAGAGTAATTGATTTTGTACTATGACAAAATATTGATTTTAAAACAAACTGTATCAAATTTACATCATTGTTATAAAATTGAAATTTTTAAAAAAAAATTTTCTAGACATTTTATAATAAATAATCATAAAAAATTAATCTAATCACTATTAAAAATGAGTGCTCTTTTACTCATTTTATAATAGTGAATACCTTAGGTTTTTTATGTTTGTATGTTCCATAACTTACTAAGAACTGCATGAGTATTATTATTTAGGATGTAACAAAAGTTGCTTTTGCGATATTCAAAAAATTACTCTTCGCATAAAGCACTGTATCTTTTGAACAAACTTAGCAAATCAAATAAATTTTGGTACGATTAATTGAAGACAAATATCATCTGCCTCGGCTTATAAATTTTGAGAAATCATGGATTAGAGAGAAATACTTTAATTTTTCGAGCATTTTTACTTTGAAAATATAAAAAAATTTATAAACCAAAACAAAACATGATACAATGAGGCTAAAACCACTTACTTTTTTGTAGATGATGTATTTGGAAGTGGATTACATAATTACTTTAATGATAATGTGCATCAGTGTGCATCCTTGTTGGAGTATCATTGTACTAAAGAGTATTTATGTGTATATTAAATTTTTATGACTGTAAGTTCTTTAATAATAAAAATTCGGTTTTGTTAATAAGATTGAAAATAAGGTTTTCGATTGAAAAAAAGTTTTCTCGGAAAATTTTCCAGAATCAGCTTGTTTAGGGATAATACAAGCAAGTTAAGACAATAAATTAAAAATTCACTCACACTATTCAGTTGGAGTGTACTTATGTTAAGAGTCTAATGAAGCATTGAAAATCCAATGTTATCCTATTTTTTTATCAACCATACAATGTGACAGTCGTAATTGAATGTAGTGAGAATAATTAAATACGAATCAGAACTATTTTTTCAATTATGGATTTAACTTGCTTGAGTGAGCTATATATTTCTAACTGATATTGAATAATGGAAACGTAATTTATTACTGCAGATATATTAGCATTATTTGAATTTGATTATTTTTATAAGAAATAAACTCCATTGCAAAACAATATATGCATCCATAATAAATTGTGCTACAGCTGCGAAACTCGGCATGCAAATGAGGCTAGTGGATCAGAAGAGGCACATATAACCGTTGCAAAGACTCAGGATGCTTCAGACAGACAACAACTCGAGATATTGGTGCCGTCAGGAGAGGAGCCATATCCACACCAATGTCGTTGCTATCATCCATTCGAAGGCATTTGACATCCTCTATGCATCATGTATCAAGGGACACTTCGAAGATGGTTGGCTGAAGGTGGGATTTGGATTCCATGTCCATTAAGGCGCCTACCACTGACCCATCAACATAGATAAATCCGTTGGGATTGGTGTCGAGTTCGATCTGCCTAGACAACGTCCGGTTGGAGGCATATTGTTTTCAGCGAAAAATCCAACGTCTATCTCAATGCGGATAACTGTTTATACGTGAATGAATGTTGAATGTCCGAAGTTCCGATTCCGCATTTGCTGTCAAGCGGATCATGGTCATCACTTGTGCTGTGACAATCTGGGGGAGTGATCTCGTGGGACAACTGATCTCTTCTAGATGTTCTGCAAGCCAAACTATCGGCTGCCTTGTAGGTCGACGATATTCGGCAGGCAATTATTATGTCTATGTATCAAACCGCCCTAGTTCCATTTAACAGCAAGACGACGCTCGACCACATTCTGTACGACTTTCCCAAAAATGTCTTCAAGGATTCAATTCCCTCCCATGGCTACAAAGCGCCCAAGACCTATCACCAATAGAATATGTTTGAGGCATGCTGGTAAGGCAATTTCAGTCTTCCCATAATACGACTGAATTAGCTGACCATTTGCCATATCTGTGACAGTAGAGTCTTCAATTTAATTGAATCAGCAAACCCTGTATATATACGTATATACAGAGTATCCCAAAAACATTGACCTCGGCTTTTATTCCTTAAATATAGGTCTTAGATATATATAATAAATTACAAAGTTGCGTAAAAAAGGTTACAGAATTTTATGAAATAGATTAAAATCTTCAAGGAATTGGATTTTAAGAAATACAAAATTTAAATTTTTATACGGTCCCCGCACAAAAACATTTCCAATGAGTAAAATGTGCCCTATACACTAATAAGGTGATGTACAAAATTTCATCATTTTATCATAAAAAGTCCCAAAGAAATGAAAAGATAAAAATGCTGACTTAAACCACTTTTGGATGCATCGACATGGATTCTTAGAGTTGAAAAATCATGTCGGCAGATCGCGTTTCAGGGGTTATATACACATTACAAAAGAAAACAATGATTACATACATAAATAATATTTTGCTGTTTATTGGTACAAAAGTATCTACACAGTGTAGAAATAATAAATTTACGCAAAGATTACAAAGCTTGCTCAAAATGTTTTCCATCTATGACAAAGATCCATTAAAAGTGAAAAGCAAATATGATTGGCCTATGATGCATTTCTGCGCTGCGGCATTTTCAATCTTGATGTAAATATTTACATTTTAATTTCTGATTTATCCCTCATCAACTTTGTTTAAACATATCTCTGGCACTTTTTATGATAAAATACTGAAATTTTGTACATCCCCCTCATTAGTGTGTGGGACACATTTTACTCATTGTAAATGTTTTTGTACGGGGGTCGTATAAAAATTTCAATTTTGTACTGCTTCAAATTTAATCACCTGAAAGTTTTTATCGATGTCATAAAATCATGTACCTTTTATACGCAAATTTGTAATTTTAAACACTTTACAACAAAGTTGAAAAGTGTTTATGACTTTGTTCATTCTGTCTGTCTGTCTGTTAGTCTGTCTTTCCGTTAGCACGATAACTGCCGTAAAAATGACTCAAACAAAATGAAATTTCAGTATGTTGTTCCGACGGTTTGTAGGATCTATGGGAGTATAAATGAATAGTATCATCCAATTAGTTTTGGATTGAACCCGGGTTGAAAAAATGAAATACATTGAGACCTATGGGACCTAATTTTTCAAACATTTTTTAAGCGGATTTAAAATTAATAAATTGCTTCGAAAATTTTAGGTAATATTCAAATTACTCCATAAAATATGAAAAAATATTCAGCGAAATATATTCAGTAGTTTTTTGAATAAAAATTAAAATAATAATTACACCTCTTATATGAAGCGATCACGTGACCATGGTATGAAAAGATCACATGACTCACTTCAAAATGATATATGGCATCCATCTTGTCTCAAAATTGTGACTTTTGAAGTTCTTTTTAATTCATATTGAGTGTTGTATCCGTCCTAAAACCACTTTATTTTTGCTTAAATTCTGTGCATCTATATACTGAAACAACGCAATTACAATATATTTGAGTTTAAATCATCATCCAAATTTGATTATTTCTACAATGAAGCCTATTTTTCACTTATGTAAGATGTAAACAGTAAAATATGTAGAATGAGTCGTATTAGAATTGCTGTATTTATTTAACACAAAATTATTTAGCCCATGGAGTCTGCATAGCTGATATGAATGAAATATTCATTGATTTTACAAAGAGAAAGACGATTTTTTTCGATGAAGTTAATAATAAGTTTAATTCAATAATAAGTTTAATTTTTAAGTTTAATTTCGATGAAGTTAATGCATAGAGTTTAGTTAATTGTAGCTCCATGGTCTTAATTTTTAAATAAAATAAATTATTATGGTATTGTGATGAATGAAATGAAAGGGAAAATGTTATGAATGAAATCCTGTTTTTATAGAGAGATCCAGGCGTGTTATTTTTTCTATGACGTCATTTGAATGAATTTCAGTTGTTTTCGATGAAGTTTTCAAATATAATAAATAATCGCAGTATTATGATAGCTTCAAAAATATTACCGAGGAATATATCGCATTTTAGAGATGTTTAAACCAGGCAATTTATATTTTAATGCCGTTATTTGAAAGAAGTTCATTTTCTTCGATGAAGGTTTAAGTTTTCAAATATAATAAATTAACGTAGTGTTGTGATAAGTTTTAAAATATTACCTAGGAATGTATTGTATTTTAGACTTGCTTAAATAAAATTGCATTAAAGTTGGAAAGTTTTTCATAATCAATGCTTTAAGCATGATTGATCTTTCTTGTTTATATATGTTTACGATCAATATTTAAGAAATAAAAGCGGAGAGCAATGTTATTGGGACCCCCTATATATATATATATATATATATATATATATATATATATATATATATATATATATATATTAAAGTGCCCGAAAGATTTTTTAACCGTTGGTTATAGACCCATAGTTTCAATTGTAAAATGCTTTAAATAAGGTATTAAGTTATGATATAGTAATTTCCTACTATTGCTGCACCATATATTTAAAGAAAGTTTAGGAAATTAATTTTGTATACAGTCCTTTTATCGAAAAAAGCCCAATTAAAAAATATTCCCCGTGTCGTATTTATAATGAAAAAAATTTGATGATATACGATGCAATTTGACATAGTTATAATTAATTCAAAATTTCAATGAGGGATAAAGGGGTATCCACAAATCAAATTCGGTTGCAAATAGCTACTAAAATTTTTACAACTTCAAATTTATTTTATGCACATGATGTTATTATGTCATTATTATGTAAATTCATACTTTATATTTAAGCAATTAATAACTCTGGTGCATAACTAGATTTAATAAAGGAGTTGTTCAGTTCTGTCAAACTCTACTGAGGGATTTTATATCTGGAGGATTTTGATTTACGGCGAATGCAACCGATCTCTCAGTGATACAGTAAGGGAATTCTATCGTCGTTTCCTTAATCTCGGCATCCTTCTGGAGTTTTAATTTGCGGCCGGTTTGTCGATTGCAATCAACAGGTTCGTTTCATCGTCGATATGGGTGAGGAAGAAAAGTAAGGAAAATGATGAAACAGATATTTTAGCTTATTTCTCGTCCTATCGATGTACGAATGTGAGGGTTGCAAGTATTGATCTTTCTCGGTCTATCCGTACCACAACCAGCATACTGGAATCCGCCACCTGCTCATCAGGGTAGAATGAAGTAGAACGAAATGTTTTTTTTTCGTTAAAAACTAATGGAATAGGGTTAAAAAGTTGCTGTTTATATCTCTGAACGTAAGTTTAAAATTTGGACGCATTCAAACTATGTCGCCCGTCCTCTACCGGGCAATGTTGTATAATATGTATATATCACTCATTTAACATTAGAAGTAAAATTGGAAAATGATTTATTTAGTACTAAGAAACGAAACCATAAAGTAAGGAGACGAACATTATGTACCAGTTGTTAATACACAGGCACACAGTAACTAATATAAGTAGCAATATTTCACTAGATAAGAAACCTTAATAGTCATTAGTCAATTATAGCCATAAGGAATAGCCACCATTCCGTCATTAAACCACTTGGAAATCTTTTTTCGATTCGAATGATGACATGATGCTTCAAGAGTTAATTTTTGCTTGTATGACGCCATCCCTAGACGATTGGCTAATCACAGACAAGGAACCATCTTAACACAGCTTTCCACAGCCTGAGTATGACAGGGAAACTGAACGAACTCCAAATCCCCTGTGGTACTTTAGATCGATTGTTGTCGATGCGCCAGCTAGAATGGGGGTACAGTTACTTCACACGCATGCCAGTTGATAACATCAATGTAGTCTGAGGCACTGAATTTCAGCTTTGGAATACGGAATTCTCATACTTCTGTGGGAACAGAGGCCACTTCTCTGGCCTTCAAAATTCTCCGTAAAGCGAGTTCTTTGATGTGCCTTCGTTCATCAGTTAGCATTGCTAGCAGAATGTTTTCTGGGTGGCAAAAACATGCATTCCGTTGAATGACAGGATCAATAATTTGTTTGAGATCGTCACTTAGATAACGAGATAATGTTTTTTCTTAACTACGTGCCTTGCTCCATTCGAGCAAGAGGGTTGTTTCTTTATCTGGAACCGGACTGTAGCATAAACGTTCACTATGTACTCGGCCAGAATTTTCAAATTTGAAGATGGACTCTCACTTGCAATGTAAAGCCTCAGCATGCTGTTCGCGGCTGTAATCCATCTCGAGTGCGACAGTTTTCCTGGGTTACGGCTACTCAGATTTAGGAAGCATTGGCCAGACGAAACCGCTTGACACATTTCATACATGTATTTCTGGTCGGTACTTAGTTCGCTATGGTCTATTTCAGGCAAGATACAAGTAATTGCTTCAAATTGGGCATGTGGCAATTTTCTTCTATTTGCTGTCCGAGCTTTTTGGATATTTCCGAAATGCTTGGTTCTTGGCCGGATCTTTCACATTTTAATTCATGCCTAATATACAAATAAGCTTTTATACTGTCTTCAATACTTGGCAAAACTGTATTTTTAAATTCTGACGGGGGCACCGAAAATGGGGCATTCAATTGTACTTCTGGTAACAGATCGTCCACTTACACTGCCACCGCCAGCCATTATTGCAAACGATGTAAACAAATATTCAGCTAATATTACGAAACAGATAATTCAAAAAATTAATACCTGTTGCTATCACGGATACTCGACTCGGCTATATTCTTCAAATGTACTTCTTCACCATAATCATCAAAATATATGAAAAATAGTAACTCTTCGTCGTGCAGAAAACATACACCAAATAACGACCTCTCGAATAACGAATAATAAAACCATATGATAACTGAACTCTGCGCTGATAACCAATCATTAGTACCATCTACCGTTTGGAAAAGAAATCAATCGTAACCTATTTACATTCAATTGTAACCTATGTTCTAAATGCTACATTGCATGCTAATATTTTAATTTTTGAATAATGAATACAATGAATACAAATTAATTAATGAATGAATAATTAAAATATTAGCATGCAATGATAATAAAAATTATTAGCAAGCAATGAAATAATGAACAAATTATTAATTTTGTGTTTGATTCAATAAGTACAATTAAAGTACAATAAAGTTACAATTCTTGGAGAAAAAACAAGCCTCGGTAGAGGGCTGAAGGAGTTGTTCAAACTTAATAATATTTTACACATGAATTGTACTTACAAATACACAACTTTTGGCAGGTATTCCAAAACAAGATTTCAACTTTTATTTTTTCGCTCCATCCGAATGCTCATGAAGTGTCGAGCTTTACGATCTCGAGTTCTCTACCCTTTATGGCATTGCAAGTGTTCTTACCAAATCGTTTATATGGGCTCTCATTCGGATGAAAAACGTGCAGTGACAAAAATGTTTTAGGAACTTAGTGAATCTACTGAAAACAGTAGATTTTAATGACCCTAGTTGATTTGAAAACTTAAAATGCATGCTTATTTTTCCATAAATTTTATGGGGAAAATATCTGACGTGCCGACAAAGTCACGGTAACATGTTTCCCTTACCTTACTTAGGTGTTAAAATAACTTTTAACCAGCATCGTCTACTTGCCTTTAATAGTTTCAAAAATAAACCATGTAAAAATTGTTTTGAAATCCGACTAAATGGTTTCTGTGCTGCAATTCAATTTGTGAACGGCCTCTGAATTCATGAATTTTGATGATTTATAGAGTATCGAAAAATCATGAGAAATTGATATGTCAGGAAGTTTGACAATTTATGCCGTCCGAAACTTGCACTTTTAAGAACAAAATTATTCTTTAGTTTGGTTAAATGGAGTATTGATTTTTTCGATAAATGTGTTGAATAAAAGGTAAATTTTCTTAACTTTTTACGAAAATATGGGTCTTCATTTAAATTACTATTTCATAAATTCCTACCTTATTTAAAACCCTTTTTTTTCCATTGGAACTGTCGGTTTACAACCGACAGTTCAAAAGGTATTACACTGTTATTATTTATTATAGTATTACATTTTTTGTGGGACACCCTGTATATATATAAAAGAAAAAAAATCAAACTATCTTACAACAATGGGATATTTACGTCCATTCCGGGTATGATTACGGAGGGGGGTCAGAAGCCGGGGTGGGAATCAGGGAATCAATTCAAATTTGATGAAATGTTGTACTGCCGATGCAAACACGTATGTGTGGAGTAAAATTTCAAAACAATCGCTTCGTTAGACGTGGGTCAAAAATTGATTTAAGATTTGGCCCAAACAAAGAAACAAAGAAATCAACCTACATAAAACCTTGTAAACACACTCAATTACTTGATTAAATTATTAAAAATTTCACTACCAGTATTTTTTTTAAAATACGCTACCATTATTATATTTATTTAGTACAGTAATAATACTTTTGGGAGTTCTGTTCTCTGTGTTATATCGCATAATTTCGTTGCGTATATTCGTATGCGCAAAGAGAAAAGGAAGTAATTAAGTGAAGGTATTGCTGCCAACGCTGTCTAAAACCTGAATCGCATTTGATTGAAATCAATAAATATGTAACACCGCATACCACCAAATACGTTGCGACACGTATCTGGTGGCATACAGAGTACAATTCCCCGCGCATGGATTTGTCTCAGATTGCTAGAGGAAGGTAGAAAGGCTCTTTACTAATTTTTGGCACTTTGTACCCTGAACAATGTATCTCTCTGAACCTTGTATCTATCTCATATAGCTGGGGGAGACTGATAAAATAAATGATAAATTTACAGCCCGCATTGCTGAAAGTACAAACTTATACTTTTGCATGCACGTGGTACTTGACCGTTAAACCGTGGAAAAAATCTAAAATCTTTAAATCTTTTATTCAAAACATTTATAATTTTTCCGAAAATTATCCGATTATTAATTATCCAAAAAATGTACATTTTGTTCCAACATTCTTTCAACTATAATTGGAGAATGACTTAGACACGCAATATTCAGTTTTTGAAACCATTCAAAATTACATAACTGTAGATTTTGCTGCTTGTTCATAATACAGTTTCATAATACGTATTACGCTTTCAGGGTAGAGATATTTACAACAATATAACGTTTAATTGTTGTGCACTATAACAATAAAATCCTGATGTTCATGACACCAATGGTTACAGCACGCTCTGTTTGTTTATCAGAATAAACGATAAGTCATATGATTGTCAACATTTCACATTTTCCAAAGTGCACTACAAACGTTGTAGTCACGTTTAAAAATAAATACCTATACTTTTAAAGTTTTTAATATTTCAATAACTTAGTCCTCGCCCATTTTGTAACGTTTCTGCCAGAAACCAATCAGAAAGAAGCTAGCAACCGTCTCAACAATTTAAATCTTCGCCCAGAGACATAGAAAATTTTCACTTCAGAAGTCATAAAATATTGAAAAACTCATTAACTACATCGGTATTTAAAAAAAACAGAGCTCCGTCCTGTAAAATTTTAACTATGCAGGTAAATGTCAACAAAAATTGGAGATCTTCCTATTGCTAGTCTGTTCAGGACGCGATCTCACAGATCAAAATCTTTTCCTTCGAATTTGATATTAAATATTTACTAAACTAAATTTTAAATAGGAAAACGGTTTATATCAGTGTATTCCACAAATTTTTCTCTACAAATGTTTATATTTTTATATACTATAGATTTTAAGGTACGTCACAGAGAATCTTGAGAAACGCGAAATTTGTCAAGCAGAGACAGCGGCAACGACAACAACTGCTAAAATTTTAATATAGAAAGTTTCTACAAAAATCTGATTTAAAGGAAAAGGCAATGTTTAAAACTGACCAAAAATGTGAAGCACATACATTCGAATTTATTTCAGGTTTTTCTGTTTTCTTTTTCCTCTAAACAACGAAACTGGCAATGCAAAATGTAGGAAAACAAATTAAAAAAATTTGATGTGAACAGCACATGACTTTCCTTATATAAAGCAATGAATTTACTCCTTTTACAATAAAAAAATAAAGTATAAGATCCACGGTACAATATTTTGTAACGTTGAATTGTACATTTGGCGATTTTCAGGATGTCAACATGTGAAACTATTTCAAAGTACTCAATTAACTTATATTTCGCGCAACTCTAAATAAACACTTATCAATATTGATAAGCATTCTCAATAAACGACATAGTTCATAGATTAAAATATTTTAATAATTAATTCATAAATTAGGCGTCATTTTTTATCAGGCGTCATTAATTTAGTATCATTTTTGCAATTTTGACTATAATTTCGCATTCTGGGGTGAAATATCGCCAAATTGGCAATACGTTGCTAGATTATTCGCCAAGTTCGCCAAATGCATCATCAAGTGTTACAGACAAACGGCGATAAAAACATTTCTTATATACCTAGAATGTATACCCGCTATGACGGAAATTAGAATTCGCGAAACATCACTTCCCATTTGGCGTCATTTTTATCAATTTGGCGACATTTTTGCCACTTTGGCAGCATTTAAAACAGTCGCCAAATTGACGAAATTCCGCTTTATTTTTGGCCGAGCGTTAAGGATTGGCGGACGGAGAAATGAGTCAATCTTATAGTCTACTCTTATGTTCTTTCTCAGATATTGAACTCAATTAGTCGTCGTTTCATTGATTTAGCGCCGTTTTCATCAATTATGTGAATTTTTAGCAATTGGATGATATTTTCATCAGTTTAGCCAAATTAAAAAAAATCAGCAAGTCGGAGATATTCCGACAAATTCTTCACCAAGATTTTGCCCAACGTTACGGAAAGAAAAATAAGTTCCTCTGGCAGTAGATACTTATATTCTTTCCAAGATATTAAATGTTCGTCAATTAATCATAATTTACATTGATTTGGCGTCATTTCTATCAATTTGATGACATTTTCGTTAATTTGGCAACATTTAAAAAAGTCGCTAAGTCGGAGATATTTCTGCAAATTCTTCGCCAAAATCTCTCCAAAAGTTATGGACTGAGACATAAGTTATTCTTATAGCAAATAAATAGCTATTGGCTTTCAAATACAAACGTATTACCCAATGTATATTTTCTTATGAATGGAACGAGCTAGATCTACGAGAATGATGTCACCCAATTTATCGCATGATACCACATGTGAAAAGTGAACATATTTCACAAAAGTTATTTTTTTTTAATTTTATGGTGCATTCACTTAAAAAATGTGCAATTTCTCGAGAACGGTTCTTGCTAGCGTTCTAAAGTTTATGTTAATCGTTTTCTAAGAAAAAATTACAAAAGAAATGACTATTTGAGTAACTTTATTAAAGTTTTTCATTTTTTGATAAATTTTTCAAAATTTCACTTGAACATTTTGGGGGTTTTAAACATTCGATTGAGTTTAGAAACAACAGGTTTCCGGTATTCACGGGTTGTATTTTTTGTACCAAATTTCGTTCGAAACGCTTAATTCGTTCATGAGATATCGTCTCCACAGACTCACTGACACACACACACACAAAGGCATCACTTCATAAACGTTTGATTTGTGTTCAGGGATGCTTGAAACGTACTCTTTCGTTGAAAATCCGAATTCGAATTTTCGACCCCGTCACAATACTTTCCTTGTACAGTATACTATGCATATAAGGAAAGTGATAAATGGTTTGTATTGAGAGGAAAATATTATTCTCTGCCCTTTATCCTTGAATTGTTTAAACAAAACAAATGGAAAATAAACAAAAATTGACTTCGCATGTTATGAGCCTCTATTAAAGGACTTAGCATTAGCAAATATTTCCATTTTAAATACTGTTCTATATTTTCACTTTCCTTATATACATAATGTATAAGGAGAGTATTGTGACGGGGTCGAAAATTCGAATTCGAGTTTTCGACGGGAGAGCACGTTTCAAGCATCCCTGATCACGAATCAAACATTTCTGAAGTGATGTCTGTGTGTGTGTGTGTGTGTGTGTGAAAGTATGTGTGTGTGTGTGTGTGTGTGTGTGTCAATGAGTCTGTGGAGACGATAACTGACGAACGAATGGACCGATTCGAACAAAATGTGGTACAAAAATCACAATTCGTAAACACTGGAAACCTATTGTTTTTATACGCAATCGAATGTTGAGAACTCACCTAAATTTTCGAGTGCAATTTGGAAAAAATCGTCATAAAATCGAAACCGCTAATAAAGTTACCCAAGTAGACATTTCTTATGTAATTTTTCATTAGAAAACGATTGACATAAATTTTAGAACGCTGACATGAACCATTCACAAGATATTGCACATATTTCAAAAAAATTATCAAACAGTTATATAAAATAAAAAAAGATATATTTCCTATTGAGAAACATGTTCACTTTTCATATGTAATACCTTGCGATACATTTGGTGACATCATTCTCGTGAATCTAGCTCGTTCCATTTATGGAAAAAGATAATTTGAGTAATACTTTTGTATTTGAACGCCAATAGTCATTTATCTGCTGTAAGAATAACTTATTTCTCCGTCCATAACGCTTGGCGAGATTTTGGCAACGAATTTGGCGGAATTTCGCCAACTTGGCAACATTTTTAATTGTTGCCAAATTAACAAAAATCTAGCCAAATTGATAAAAAGGACGCTAAATCAATGAAAATGACGACTAATTGACGACTAATTGACGACTAAATGACGTTAAGAGAATTCAATAACTTGGAAAGAATATAAGTGTCTACTAGAAGAATAACATTTCTTTTAACTGTAAAAGTAATAAATTCATTGCATTATATAAGGAAAGTCATGTATTGCCCACATCAGATTTTTTTGTATTCTGAAGTATGGTATTTCTACTATTTTACTCTCAAAACCCACACATATTATATATATATATATATATATATATATATATATATATATATATATATATATATATATATATATATATATATATATATATATATCATATAAAAGCTAGTAATCAAATTCAAATAGAATTCCTATGCATATCCACAAAAATCAAAAGCACTAGTCAGGAAAAGGCGCCAAGCCGCTCTATACTCCGAAGCAGATAGTAATCCAAGAAAAAGAAGAATTGATGGAATATGGGATAACCAAATGCTTTGCATTTAATGGTTGGGGAGGATTGCGACTCCCCCTCCCGCTTAAAGCTGCTTTTCTAGCCTAGGCAAACGCTCACGGTACCAATACAAAACAGAGGTTGGTCCCCATTGCATGCTAACACGAAGGCACCCGGATACGGAAGAACAAGACCAACCAACAGAAGGATACTGGACCAAAAGTGAATCCTGCCTAACTCGCTATCTTATATATGTTCATCTTACGCATGCGTGCAATCCTAGCAGGTACGCATAAACTTTATTTACTTGCAGTTTGATGAAGTAAACTGTCAAAATCCATCGATTTTCCATCGATTTTCCATCGATTTTCAGGGATCATGTGGATTTTGACAGTTTACTTCATCAAACTGCAAGTAAATAAAGTTTATGCGTACCTGCTAGGATTGCACCCATGCGTAAGATGAACATATATAAGATAGCGAGTTGGGCAGGATTCACTTTTGGTCCAGTATCCTTCTGTTGGTTGGTCTTGTTCTTCCGTATCCGGGTGCCTTCGTGTTAGCATGCAATGGGGACCAACCTCTGTTTTGTATTGGTACCGTGAGCGTTTGCCTAGGCTAGAAAAGCAGCTTTAAGCGGGAGGGGGAGTCGCAATCCTCCCCAAAATTAAATGCAAAGCATTTGGTTATCCCATATTCCTTCAATTCTTCTTTTTCTTGGATTATATATATATATATATATATATATATATATATATATTAGAACGATATAGCAAAAACCAATTGCAAATAATTACGAAATATTAAAACAATAAAACCCCCAAAGCTGCTAAACAACGGTTACCATGCCGAAAAAAGAAATGGACAGCTTTAGCTTAACTTGGAAGTTAATTAGACTGGACACCAACAGGTCTGGGCATCTAACTGTAATAACCCAAGCACATGCTTCATTCAGATGTGGAAATATTAAGTTACTATATATACCATAACTGAAACTACAAGCATTATAAGAAGAAAAATTTAAAACTTATTAAGAAATCAAGTATTACCAGGATCAAAGAGGCAAAAACCTTGTACACGTGCAGTAAAAGCGAGCAGTTGTGACTGAATGAAAAAAGTTGAGATGCATCCGTGAGAAGTAGGAAAAAATAAACCATGGAATCAGAGGTGCAACAAATATTTGAAGTCACATGCACTGAAACTCGACCAGACAGGGCTACCATTGATAAGAAGTAAACAGGATGACATATATATATATAATATATATATATATATATATATATATATATATATATATATATATATACATATACATATACATATATATATATATATATATATATATATATATATATATATATATATATATATACATATATATATATATATATATATATATATATATATATACTTATATATATATATATATATATATATATATACATATACATATATATATATATATATATATATATATACATATACATATACATATATATATATATATATATATATATATATATATATATATATATATATATATATATATATATATAAATTCCAATTCAATTAAAAATATCTGCAGAATGAAATATACATATTAATCTGTGTCCTCTGATATTTCTATAAAATATAAGAATATCGGGGTTTAACAATAAAAACCAAAAACTTTTCTGATTTATAATTAATTATTCTTACTAAATTCCATTACAAACGACATAATCCACAGAGAACGATTGATATCGGTATATAAAAAAAAATTACCGCAATTTCAATTTCTCCATTATTACTGATCGTAAATAATGATACTCCACTGTAATGCAGGGAGTGAATTTTCAATTTATTTTCATAAGTTTTTTGTTTATATTGTCCGGAAGCAAAACTGATTATAAGCAGACTCCATTTTTCTCTCAATCGAAATCGTTTATTTTAATCTTCTTTTTGAAATCGGCTTTTACCCGTATTTATTTTACATTGCTTTGTTTCCGAAGTTCAGGAAAGAAAAATGTTTTAAGAATTCTTGAAATTAGACCTAGCTTTTATTTTATACTAGAAAACTTTAGCAGGCATTGCTAGGGTCTTGAATTAGGGCCCACTATTTAAAAATATATAAATACGTATAAAGCCACTGAATGTCCTTATAGGATGTTTTAATTAGAAATTATTCCTTTTATTACTTTCCTTATATACATAATGTATAAGGAAAGTATTGTGACGGGGTCGAAAATTCGAATTCGAGTTTTCGACGGGAGAGCACGTTTCAAGCATCCCTGATCACGAATCAAACATTTTTGAAGTAATGTCTGTGTGTGTGTGTGTGTGTGTGTGAAAGTATGTGTGTATGTGTGTGTGTGTGTCAGTGAGACTGTGGAGACAATAACTGACGAACGAGTGGACCGATTCGAACCAAATTTGGTACAAAAATCACAATCCGTAAACACTGGAAGCCTATTGTTTTTATACTTGATCGAATGCTCAGAACCCCCCTAAATTTTCGAATGAAATTTTGAAAAAATCGTTAAAAAATCAAAACCGCTAATAAAGTTACGCAAATGGACATTTCTTATGTAATTTTTCATTAGAAAACGATTGGCATAAATTTTAGAACGCTAACATGAACCGTTCTCGAGATATTGTACATTTTTCAAAAAAATTATGAAAAAGTCACATAAAAAAAAAAATTCCTATTGAGAAACATGTTCACTTTTCGTATGTAATACCATGCGATAAATTGAGTGACATCATTCTCGCGGATCTAGCTCGTTCCATTCATGAAAAAATATACTTTGAATAATACATTTGTATTAGAACGCCAATAGTCATTTATCTGGTGTAAGAATAACTTTTTTCTTATTGCATAACTCTTGGCGAGATTTTGGCGACGAATTTGGCGGAATGTCGCCAACTTGGCGACTTTTTTGAAATGTAGCCAAATTAATGAAAATCTCGCCAAATGGATAAAAATGATGCTAAATCAATGAAAATGACGACTAATTGTCGAAAATTCAATATCTTGGAAAGAATATTAGTATCTACTATAAGAAAAACCTATTTATTTTACTGTAAAAGTGGTAAATTCATTACGTTATATAAGGAAAGTCATGTGTTGCCCACATCAGATTTTTTTTTTATAATTATGCGCTCATATTTAATAGTGTAAAGAAACGTATCCTCTAGAATCGTGAGTGTATACGTAGGATATAAGAACGAGTTCAATTTCCTAGATAACATAAGTTTATTCACAAGCATAAAGTAAACAGGAACAATATACAATTAAACATCACTTTGCTTCTCTATTTGTACAAAATAAGCGATATTATTCTCAAAAAACGAACGAAAATTATTTCATAAAACAACAGCTGCTATTCTCAAAACACTGACAAAATCACAATTCACTGTAGCTTGTATCTCGCTAACTCATCAACTGAACTTCAACGAAGTAATGAGTCCCTTTCGTAGTATCTCTATAGAAACTTCTGGAAATCTTTCTGTAAAAATTTCCTGAAATATCTCGTAGAATAATGGTTATTTGGCGAAGTTCCTCTAAGTTTCGGGAAGTCACCAAATTGGAGATAAGTCGCCAAATATGATAACCCTTCTTCTGGCTCGAAATTCAGGTAACCGTATCCGTCATATGTAGGAGATTTTACTTTGCATAATGACGACATGCAGAATTCCATATTAGAGACTGACGATTTTCTCTCAACTGCCAGCAATCTCCTTTCAAGGGTCTTTATAGTTTCATCCAGGTCGCTGAATTTGTGATGAACGCACTGCCCTCAAGTCCAGTTATACTGCTCTCATGTCCTTTTCCACTTCTTGTCTCGATTTCATTTCGCTTTTTATAATTTCAGTTTCTTCTTTGATTTCGGCTTGAATGGATTTAATTTCGGCTTTCATCTCGGATTTAAGGTCTTCCTTCATTGCGACTTATCTCTCTTTCATTTTTTCTGTAATATCATCCATCATGACTTTAATATAGCATGGTTTTAATATCTTCTTTCATTGTTTCCTGTATGGCTTTCATCTCTTTGTGTACAGCTGTCATCTCTTCTTGTCCGGCTTTAATATTTTCTTCCAAAGCTTCTTGTTCGGCTTTAATATTTTCATCCACAGCTTCTAGTCCGGCTTTAATATTTTCTTCAGCGTCTTGTCCGCCTTTCATCTCTTCTTGCATGGCTTTAAACATGTCCTCCATTTTCTCACCAGAGCTTCTTGTTTGGCTTGCATAGCCTTTTCTCCGACTCTCTTAAATCCCATCATTTCGCTTAACTATTTATCCATCATTTTTCTACTTGGGGAAGCCATAACCGCTTGGCTGGTTTAAAATTCCACTTCTGGTACCGATTGTTACGAAACGTATCCGCTAGAATCGTAGGTGTATACACAGGGTACAAGAACGAGTCCAATTTTCTGGAAAACTTGAGTTTATTCATAAGCACAAAGTAAACAGGAACAATATACAGTCAAGCAGCACTTAAATGCTTCACTAATTACGTAAAATAAGGGAGACTATGCTAAAAATACTGGCGAAAATAATTTCACAAAACAACAGCTACTATTCTCAAGACAGTGACAAAGTCACAGTTAGTTCACTGTAGCTGGTATATCGTTAACTGAAATCCAACGGAGTGATGAGTCCTTTTAATAGTTTCTCTATAGAAACGTCTGGAATCTGGAAATCTTTCTGTAAGAAAAGTGGTCTATAATCACCTCAATAAATATATTTGACAACATGGCGAAAAATGACTTTAAAAATTCGCAACCTTCAGTTTAAAAGTTTTCAAATTTTAAATTAATTTGAATGTTAAAATTGTCTTGACGAGCTGTATTCTGCGAAGACCAGATGTACTTCTATTCCGAATTTCGCGACTGCTCGAAGTTTCGATTTTCCGCTCAAGACTCCACACATTTTTATCATGTATAGGAAATGTATGCGGCGTTTTCCCAGAGTTAAAACAGGGATAAACCGAATTCACTAATTTAAAAAAGTAACAAAATAAATAAATTTTATTCGATAAATAATTGATAAAAAATAACAAAATAAAAAATTTAATACGATAAATAAAATTTCACGCAATCTGTGAACATAACAAGATGAGCAACGGACATGATACGAACCCACCCAAACCAAAAATTATATCCTTACTCCTACGAACACCGATGCCTGTTTCATCATTTCATAAAACCGCGGACGACAACCATATATGTCCGATACAACGCGACTACACAGTCCACATTAGACACCAGTTCAGAGCAAAACCCAAAAGGATCCTTTCTTTAGGCGTGTCTTAAATCCGTCAGTTGCGCATGCGCAGTCGATAGGTTGAAAAAATCCGGACTTCAATCGTGAAAACGATAATCTGAAATTTTAAGTATTCGCTTCAAAAACGACAAGAAATTAATTTACATGTTTATGTATATCTATGTATATTGTCTTTGCATGTCTATGTATATTGTCTATGTTTATGTGCATTGTTATTTCTGTGTTTTTTCGGCCGTTACTTTGCCAGTTGAATACATTTTATAGTTTTTAAAAGTGTAAATCGGACTAGCAGATTCGAATAAAACACTAGGATTTCCAAAATGTTTTGTTCTCAGTGCGCAATTTTGTTTTGTTCTAAGTTAGGGTATCGTTAGATAATAAAGTGGGGTTAACGCTACTTCACGACCCTTGTTTGTGTGCTAATTGTGGTAGAGATTAGCTTTGAAAACAGTTGTTTGAGATTTGAAAACAGTTGCTTGAGCTTTGAAGACAATTGTATAAGCTACAGATGATGTTTTAAATCCTTGACATAGTCAGCTAAATTCTTTCTAGCAGATAATAAAAATATCAAAACACAAATTCACCATTTCTATATTAATACAAATCATACTGTGTGTAAGTAGATTTTCAAAAAATGCTTGAAAACAATGCGACACTAATGCTCGAACCTTAAGTTTAAAATTATTCTTAAACAATAATAAATGTCTTAGAAATTGACAATAAAATCCCTCAATAATGGAATTTATTCCTATAAAAATAGTTTAGTACATTATCTTAAAATATATTTTTTTATCTGACGCATTTATTACTGAGTGTTTTGACAAGGGGGATAGGAAAACGTTATTGTTCAGTTTCTCTTAAAACACCCTTCTTTGAAAAATAAAGTTTGCTTTCAACGGTTTAATACACTCTATTTTTACCTGTCAGATTGAGAGTACTTATTAAATTTTGATGGGAATAAAATGAATTGGATGACAGAGTTATTGACATATTTTTAGTAATTCTTTTGCAGCTGTTCTTGAATTTTTCTCATTGGAGCATTTCCTACTCGGAGGATTACTTGTCTGCTTATACACAACAATAAATATATGGAAAGAGCGAAATGAAATTTTACAGAAAGACATGTAATTTACAAAAAGAGTTAAAGTAAATGAAAAAATAATAAAAATGAAATTAAAAAATAAATTATACCTATATAACCTCGAAAAAATATTATAACAATAACTTATATCATATATTACTGGTAAATTTTTACTTTGGCAGATTTATATGGGCATAATATACACAAAATATATTTTGTACGAGATATCAAAACATGACTGGTACATTTTATAGAAATCATTCTGATCATTTTTATTTACAAATGGATTCATACATCTCCTATCTATCCTTTTCTTTATTTATCTCTATCTCTAAATTTCATTTTCTCTCTTTATCTATCTATCTATTTATATTTCTAACTTTCAATTTATTTTTCTCTTTATATCTACCTCTTTCTATCTATCTATTTATATTTCTAACTTAATCTATCAATGCCTTTCTTTTTTATATCTATCTGTTTATGTATTTATCTGTCTATTTAGCTATTTACCTATATGTTACCGATAAAACTTGAAAGTCGTTAATGTGCACATTACCTAGCTAATCTGCAGATTAACTGATTTGCTCCGTCAACGTGCGGAATCGAGAGTTTTCCGCATTTTACCTAGGCAATGTGCACATTAACGGCTTTCGTATCGTTAAAGTTCAAAAGTTTGTTTCTCTCATTTCCTTTCCCTACTCTTTCCCACTCTCCCTCCACTTTTAGTTTGGTTTCGCCAGCGTCTTGTCATCGCCAGTTGTTTTTGTTTCTTATAATTTGTGGCGGTTGCCAGTGCGTAGCATAGCTAATTATGTTTTCAAATTAGTTTCTACCAGTTAGTGCGTGAATTTAGGTTGTTTTTATTTGTCTTAATTTATTGATTGTTTAATTGTATTAACGTGATTCCTTAGAAACGTTGCTATTGTTCCAGCAAAGATCTTATTTTTACTTTAACGTGTGCCTAGTAGGTAATGTGTAGATTATCTAAATAATTTGCAGATTAACTATATAATTTGAGAAATGAAACAATATTCGGCACTTTAACGGATAAGCCTAATTAATCTGCACATTACCTAGATAATCTGTAGAATAACTGATTTCTGCACTTTAGCAGTAACATATATATCTATTTATCTCTGTCTATCTATCTATCTGTCTTTATATCTATCTCTAGCTCTCAATTTCTCTCTTTCTCTCTCACTCTCTATCTATATTTTCTTCCTATCTTTTTCATTTCCCCCTCGATCGTCACCCATATCTCTCTCACTCATCCTCACTTCTTCCTTCGCGCATACCCATGCACATATGCATCAGCTTTAAAAGGATGATTCAGTATTTAGGATAACGAAAGCATGCATATCTACATAAAAGTCGAAATCATGTTCATTACAAAGCATTCAATCTAACACCATGTTGTTTACAGAGCATCAAATATAAAAACATCTTGATTACAATGCATTCAATATAAAAACATCTTGATTATATACAAAGCATTCAGTATAAAATCACGTTGAGTACAATGCAATAAACATATTTTATATTGTAAGAAAAATCCACTTTTAGTATATTTAAATGCCGGCACTCGATTTCTTAAACTTATTACCTTTTCACAAAATAACATTATTATCGGTACATTGTGGCAATTCAGACCGTGTATGTAACCATAGATAAAAACATGCAGGAGGGGGCCTAAACTTAACCACTATGCAAAATTGATATTACCAGGTAACTTAGACTATATTTAACTACTACGAATCTACACAGCATCTATACCTGGTAAGAGAGATTATATTCAATGACCACACTAAATGAAAAAACTATACACAGTGACTTTACCTGGTACTGGCGCCTATACATATTGGCTGTACCTCTACGCATTAGCTATACATAGTAGCCTATATATATTAGCTACCTATAATAACATTTACTGTATCTAATTTCTGTGACTCTACACAGTAACAACAACTGGTGTAACAAATATTATACTCAGTGACCATACCAGACAGAAGTTGCTATACATAGGGTCGATACCTAGTACTGGTGTCTATACATGTTAGCTATACCTTGTAACAGTGACTATACACAGCGGTTATATATGCTGACAGATGACTATACAAAGTGGTTATGCCTGGTAAGAGTGCCTACATACAGCAGCCTACAAATGGTTAAATTGACTATAAATAATTGCAATACTTGAAAGCAGTGACTATACCTGGAACAATGACTATATATCTCAAACAGTGGCGCAGTGAATATACCTGGTTACAATGACTATACCAAATAACTTTTTATACTTCGTTATTTGGCGTGCTTAATTGATAATACACAATACAATTAAAATTGTTAATATATACACATTTTCAATATTTGAAATCAAAGGAATTTGAAACATAATAGTATTGACCAGTTTTTCGATGTCGTAAACAAAGATATATTTATGATTTACTTTGAAATAAAATGAAGAAACATTCTGAGAGAACACGACAAAAGTGTGACTAATGATGGATAACCGTTGTTCGTTTCAAAAGTCAAATGGAATTTTTTCAAAAAGTTGGTTATATAAAAGTACATTAATCGACTTCCGATTCTCCTACGAACATACTAAGAATGCGCTATCGATTAATCTGTTAATAAAAATTCCATTTTTTCCATTATGAAAAGGTCATGGTATAAAACAAAAAATCAATTTTATGTAACATACATTTATAGAGAGGAAATGATGTATTTCTTCAGTGATTCAGGTTATATTTCGTTCCATTTCGAATTTCAGCTAAAATTAAATTATAATATGACATTTTAAAATTTGCTAAATTAATTTATGTTTAATTATTTTTAATTATTTTTATAGACTACGACAAAAACAGGCTGCCTGTGATTACGTGGAGGGTTGGAATCTAATCTTGCAGCAGGGTGCTCTGGACTCGCAACTACAGCTCTGATCCTGCGGAAACTTGGTGTAAATCCTTTTGAGTTTTCATAACTTTTTTAGAAGGATGATTTTGAGTTTTGTATGTGATGGGGAATTTTCCATAAAATGGTGTTTTTATGGGATACACTATATGTAAAGAAAAATTATGTTGATCGGATCAGAAATCTGATTCATGGATATTGACTTCTAACTTTCATTGTATTAAAAAAATAGTCGAAAATTTATATAGCTTTTGAATGTTCGGCCACTTTTGATATTAATAAAGTTTTAGTATTCACAGTATCTGGTAATTGTGCGAAGTACCCCCTGTAATCATGGCTGTATGCTGAGGATACACGTATGAGTCCAAATTTCTAGATAACCAATGCATTTAGTCACAAGCACAGCGTAAACAGGAACACTATACAGTAAAACAGCACTTAAATACTCCACTAATTTCACAAACAACCGAAAACATTCTTAAAACAATAACGAACTCATGCCACAAAACAGCGGTTACTATTACCAAGACATTGACGAATGCCACAGTTCAGTGTAGCTCGTATCACATGAACTACTCTCCAACTGAGTGAAGACTCTTTTTATAGACTCTATCTGTAAAAACTTCTAGAAAACTCTGGTATCGCGTGGGATATTCATTATGTCGAGGTGCTTCTTGAATCCCTCGAAAAGTCACCAAATGCCGTCTAATTAGCGATAAATAGCAAAATTTGACAACCCCTCGAACTTCAAGATATAGCAACTCTACATACACGTCATAGGAAAGGTTGCATGTACGGGGTTTTCTCCGTCTGATTTTCAAAAGAGACTTCAGTGAGAATATTTTACACGAATCATACCGCACTACATTTAATTGTCCCATTGGTTAGAGCGAATTTGCTGACATAGACACAGGGGAACAAACATGCACACATATCCATGAGAATATATGATTCAAACTGAAATGTATTCAAAACGTGTAAATAGTTCGAAAACTGAAATATTAATTTCCAAACACGTCGCATTATATTTCTTTGTACATTATAGAATTCAATTAGGGAAAGAGTAAAGATGAGATTTGAGACGCGCATGTATTCAAACATTTTATATCAATTTTCAATAGAAAATAGAATCATTTAAAGGTCTTGCAGATTATTAAAATCATTCTACATTTAATTCAAATTTAAAATAAATAAAATTTTGAAAGTTATTGTACGATTTTGCAAATGAAAGTTTTAAAAAGTGTAATATACAACCACACTTTATTTTCCTTGCAAAAACTATTGTATGTATACAGGGTATCCCAAAATGATTAAAACACGCTTTAATTCTTTACCTATTGGAGATAAGTAGGCAATGTAAATTGCAAAAATATTGAAAGTAAGGTAGGAAATAAGACTACGTTACTGAAATAGTCCTCCCATTCATTTTCAAAAAGTTACACTTTTTTAATTTTTATACCACCCCCTTAGACAAATTTGGTAACACCTTTTCACATGTTCACATGGTATGGAAAATTGCCATAGGTCAGATTTTTCCCTTTATCATAATTCAGTTGATTTAAAGATACATGTATGCGGATTTTTTTAATGATCTTGTTGCATTAAAAATAAACATTTTCGGATTTACCAAATTTATCTAAGGGGGTATAAATCGTATAAAAATTTAAAAAAGTGTAACTTTTTGAAAATGAATAGGAGGACTATTTCATTAACGTAGTCTTATTTCCTACCTTACTTTCACATTTTTGCAGTTTACATTACACACTTATCTCCAATAGGTAAATAATTAAAGAGCTTTTCAAACTTTTGGAGACACCCTGTATATAAAAGTAACATGTGATGGGATCAACATATTGTTACACAAATTCTGTTATATCAACATATTTTGAGCATCCTTGAATGTGAATTAACCATTTTAAATGATGTTTGCGCGCCTGCCTGCATATATTTTCTGATGTGTTTGTGCGTGCGTGTGTGTGTGTGTGTGTGTGTGTGTGTGTGGTAGTGGGAGGGGGGGTCATATCTTTAAAAATCGCTAACTTCAAATGAAGTTTGATCAGAATATAAGGGCAAATGATGTTTACTGTCAGTGGACTAAGAGAAATGTCTCAATTGTTTGCCCATTTCCTACTGAAAATTAAAATGGTTTGAAACGTAATTATGCATAGAGACGTCGCAAAAAATATTTATTACGTTTCATTTTCATTTAAAAGAGAATGTTTTCCCAAGGTGTTAACTTGCGCCATGCTAGAGGCATTTTACGTTTATGATAGAAATTCATAAAAAAATTAAATAAATTATATTATTAAATTCGTGGATGTTTTAAAAATTAATTTTCACCTGGAATGTATCGACAGAATTATTTAAACTTTAATTCACTCTCGATATATCAGCAAATTTACATTTCCGCAAATTGTGCTATAGCCTTCAAACAAATTGACCAAATCAAATTAAAAATTTGGTATATATTTGGATATTTTCAATAAATAAATAACAGAAGCTTATTGATTATCTTAACACGCAAACGCTAGGAGACCTTTCACAATTCTGAAAAAGTTATTTTTTAATATAGAAAGAAATTCAAGAAAAAAAACAATGCTATTTTGAAAAATTTGACAGAAGCAGCCATTTTGTGTATCATTTTAAATTTAGAATTGAAATAGATAACTTATTCAAGGATACTTTGTGTCGTTATAGATATATTACACGTTTTAAATCAGATATAGATATTAAAAAAAAATCTTATGTGGGCAGCACATGACTTTCCTTATATAACGCAATGGATTTACTAATTTTACACCAAAAAAAATAGGTTATTCTTATGGTAGCTACTTATATTCTTTCCAAGATATTGAATTTTCTTCAATTAGTCGTCATTTGCATTGATTTAGCTTTATTTTCATCAATTTGGCGAAATTTTTGTAAATTTGGCAACAATTAAAAATGTCGCCAAACTGGCGACATTCCGACAAATTCGTCGCCAAAATCTTGTCTAGCGTTATGGACGGAGAAATAAGTAATTCTTACAGCAGATAAATGACTATTGGCGTTCAAATACAAAAGTATTACTCAAAGTATCTTTTTTCATGAATGGCACGAGCTAGATCCACGAGACTGATGTCAACAAATTTATCGCATGGTATTACATATGAAAAGTGAACATGTTTCTCAATAGGAAATATTTTTTTTTTAATTTTATATAACTTTTTGATAATTTTTTGAAAAATGTGCAATATCTCGAGAACGGTTCATGTTAGCGTTCTAAAATTTGGGTCAATCGTTTTCTAATGAAATATTACATAAGAAATGTCTATTTGAGTAACTTTATTAGCGGTTTTGATTTTTGACGATTTTTTTTTAAATTTCACTCGAAAATTTAGGGGATTCTGAACATTTCATTACGTATAAAACAATAGGCTTCCAGTGTTTACGAATTGTAATTTTTGTACCATATTTCGTTCGAATCGGTCCATTCGTTCGTCAGTTATCGTCTCCACAGACCCAATGACACACACACACACACACACACATACACACACATACTTTCACACACACACACACACACACTTTCACACGCACACACACACACACACAGAGACACACACATCACTTCAAAAATGTTTGATTCGTGATCAGAGATACTTGAAACGTGCTCTCCCGTCGAAAACTCGAATTCGAATTTTCGACCCCGTCACAATACTTTCCTTATACATTATGGAAATTAGCAATAGGCTTCCAGTGTTTACGGACTGTAATTTTTGTACCAAATATCGTTCGAATCGGTCCATTCGTTCGTCAGTTATCGTCTCCACAGACTCACTGACACACACACACACACACACACAAACACACATATACTTTCACACACACACACATACTTTCACGCACACACATTCAGATATCACTTCAAAAATGTTCGATTCGTGATCAGGGATGCTAGAAACGCGCTCTCCCGTCGAAAACTCGAATTCGAATTTTCGACCCGTCACAATACTTTTCTTATACATTATTGTATATAAGGAAAATAAAAAGCTTAATTACTTTCCTTATATACATAATACTTAGAAAACGATTGGCATAAATTTTAGAACGCTAACATGAACCGTTCTCGAGATATTGCACATTTAAAAAAAAATTATAAAAAATCATATAAAATAAAAAAAATAGTTCCTATTGAGAAACATGTTCAATTTTCATATGTAATACCATACGATAAATTGGGTGACATAATTTTGGTGGATCTAGCTCGTTCCATTCATGAAAAAATGTACTTTGAATAATACGTTTGTATTTGAACACCAATAGTCATTTGTCTGCTGTAAGAATGTAAGAATAACTTATTTCTTCGTCCATAACGCTTGGCGAGATTTTGGCGACGAATTTGGCGGAATGTCGCCAGTATGGCGACTTTTGGAAATGTTGACAAATTAACGAAAATCTCGCCAAATGGATAAAAATGGCGCTAAATCAATGAAAATGACGACGAATTGTCGAAAATTCAATATCTTGGAAAGAATATTAGTATCTACTATAAGAAAACTTTAATGCAATATTTGTATTACATGTTCCCACCCCAATTACAAATGCCAAGAAAAATAATGAGCTATTTTAATGCTGCAGAGGGAACCAATGACAACACATTCATACATAAAGAGTGGTCATCCCCTTCTGCATCAACAACGAATGGTAGATGTGGTAGGAAACCAATGGGGGAAAGAAGAAAAGCGCCCCAAAGCTGTATTCCAAAAAGATCAGACGACTTCAATTTTTCGAACGAGCTAACATCTTGTCTCTTGGTTTTGTGCAAATAGATCGAATGTGAGCGCTAAAATGAAAGCGTATTGCAGATAGGTGATGTGCAACAGTGGCATAAAGCATAGAGATTGCACGAATAAGTATTGAGTGCATAAAGAGAAGAGGTAAATAGGTTTCACATGTCATTAATTAGCACGGAAAGCACACTGTTAACGATTAGTCTAACAATGAGTAATCAGTTCGTAAAAGTCCCTATTATAATAACGAGTTCTGATATCTTGAACTAAGAGAACTATTTTGAGTGTCTATTGCTTAAACAAAACTGTTTAAAAATATATGTCAATTATATAATGTATATAAATATGTATCAATGAAATATTATCAGTGTTAGATATATTATAATAATGAAGTTATGAATGGTATTATTAATCTAGATTAAAATGGATATCTATAACTTAAAATATAAAATAAAATTGGTCAATTTAGATAGGTGTATTTATTGATATTTTGTGTGATTGTCTCTACAGCATGAGAACCAGGAGCTTGCATGCTCCACCCTTAGTGACGGCATCATAGGTATGCCCTATATTAGTAATTTTGATAAGAAAAAGTTTACATTATTACAAAAACCCATTTTTGTTCCTGTAAAAGTAGTAAATTCATTACATTATATAAGGAAAGTCATGTGTTGCCCACATCAGATTTTTTTTACTGTTAAAGTAGTAAATTCATTGCATTATATAAGGAAAATCTTGTGCTGCCCACATCAGATTTTTTTTTATTGATTTCCCATATTATCGAAACCTGTTAATCTGTAGAGAAAGTCATGTAATGAACCTTATACTTTCTTTATTTATCGCTAAAAGATTTTCCTCACTAGCAATCAAATAATTCCATAATCAGACTACATCTGCAAAATATCAACAATCTAATAATTTGATATCAGTGTAAAATATCTTAATAGCGCACAGAAATTGCTCAAGGACATCATTTAAAAAAGAGGTCTGGTTCATAATTAATTATTCCCACTAAATTCAATTACGAACGTCACTTTCCCAGAGTCCTATCGATTGATATCGAAAAAAGATAGAATTGTGGATTTCAATTCTTTCATTAGAGGTGGAACATAAAGAGACACTCCAATAGAATTCCTGCAGTGAATTTTCAATTTATTTTCATAAGGTTTTTGTTTATGTTACCCGAAGCAAAACTGATTATAGACCGAGAACATTTTTCTTTTGATTGAAGTCATTCATTTTAATATTGTTTTCTAAATTGGCTTTTATGTGTGTTTGTTTGTGGTGTCTTTGTTTGGAAGTGATGGAGAGATAAACTGTTTGGCATTCATTTAAATTTTTATGAGTAGGAATTGTGTTTCAAAGTAACCATTTCTGGTCTTTTTGAAACACAGTGAAAGGTAAAGCTCAATTATCCGAACTCATATTATTGGCATTTCTTATAATCTGTAGGAGCGTTAGTTTTTTGGTATTAGTTTCATTGAAAAGTACGAAAAGGAGAGTTTTATGCTACAGGGATATGATTCCTCTGCAGATTCATGTTTCTGTCGCTTCCAGCAGTGTAGATCTCTTCTCAGGAAAATACAACGCAAGGTATCTTTCCAGTGGGTGCCCTCCCACTGCGGTGTCGTGGGTAATGAGAAAGCATACTTTTTGGCAAAGAAGGGGTGTAATATAATCCAGAAATCAAACAGAAATTTGCCCTTTCATTCATCAAAGCTTGAAGTAAATAGAATCGTTAGACATTCCTTCCATACTGCGGCTGTTTTCTCTTCTCGTGCTGAACTCTGGAGTGTTCTGAGCACCAGTCCCCATTGTGTTCCTTTCGCTCCTCGTGCAGCTGCGACTGCCACTTTTAGACTTTTGACTGTGCACGATTGTCTTCGTGCCCATCTTTTTCGTTTTAATATTGTCAATTCACCTGTGTGTGTTTTGTGTACAACTGGACAAGACATGACCGCTGTGCACATTGACGAATGTCCTGCATTATATCATTGTAATTGTATTGTGGAAAAATATTGGCGAGCACGAGCCTTATGACTTAGTAGCCAGCAGGATGGCATATGATAAATAATAAATGTTTTTGTCTTTAGTTTTGTACAATCATTATAATGGGGTATAGTGGTTTTAACGTAAAATACTATCTGAAATTAATACTTAGTACAAACTGCATTAATTTGGTACATTTTTATTAATAACAATTTATATTTAGCGACAAGGTGTATTTTTGATAACATTTACTTTTCTTATATCCAAAAAAGGAAATTTCTTGTCCGTTATAAATAAGTGTTTAATAAGCACTTTGTGTGAGAATATTGCTCGTGACTCAAATCACGAATCTTCATACTGGCAAGCCAAACTTATTGAGGTACTGAGACAGAATTTCAAGCTATTTTCGTTGAAGTGGGCTCAGCCTTTTCTTCCAGCTTATATTAGATTGACATAGAACTCGGGAATCTGACTGACAAGATCCTGCTATTTTCTAATGTGACTTGCCTCATGATACTATTTTTATCCTCCGGGTAACTGTCATGCATATCAGTGACATGCTAAGGCATGCCTCATATGGCGCTGCCAAGCCATTAGAATTAGATGAGGAATTAAAATTAAATTTTCTGCATTTAACAAAAAAATGTAATACTTTGCTTGGAAAATTGGAATGAGTTCGATACACGTACTTGTAACCTAAATAAATAGTTTATCAGCGCCTTCATTCATATTGCTTATCTCAACAGGAAACGTTATAGAATAGGGGGGCAACGAAGTTTCTTTAAAACTTCGGACCCAAATTTGTGCTTCTGCGGACGTGGTTCGTTGGGGGCAGGCTTTGTAGAATCAGCGGTTGGCAGAGTGCCAGGTGATGCGTCCGATTTTACGCACTACTGAATCTGGGAGCAAAATCATTTTCAGCATTGCGTTTTTAACTAAATGATTTTTGTAGCTCCGCAATATTTTTTTGCACAGATTTACTATTACTTTTGTGATTGTAAAACGGATTTTTTTTCTTTATTTTAAAACTTTTAACTGGAACTTAAGTTTCAGTTAGATCGTACCGCTGTCCCGCCAATGTTCCAGGTACACTACTAGAGCGGATCGACTGTCGTTGGCCATGGCTCCTCAGCCCATGATCCCTGCAGCGGGACTGGTGTGGCGCTCGATAACTGGGTTGGGATTGGGGCGTTGTTCAGGGGATCTCCATACTTGGACACGCTGATCATAGATCCCCAAAACGAAGTGGCACTCATCGCTAAAGACCACATATCGGCAATCCGTGGCGTTCCACGTTGCTCTGGCCAGGCACCACTGCAACGGCAGCCGCCGATATTCCCCTGTTAACGACAGCACACGTAAGGGACGGTGGGGTCGCAGATTCGCTTCCTTCAGGTGTCTAGATACGGTTCGTGGATACAGGAGCCGCTATGTGTGCTTGTATCGCGGATCGGGTCGCCGTGGACGCTATACGTGCCTGCCGCACGATCATTCGAGACCTCTCTGCTCGTAGTATACCTGGTCCGTCCAGAGCCGGTTCTCCGTGTCTGGGTGACGTCTCGTTACCAGTGCTCCCAACACCGTCGAACGGTATAGCTCGAACGATCTACTCGACGGGTTATCCGTCGGGCTGACCACCCTACGGTTTTCAGCCCGATGATCAGACTCTCTCGATGTCCGTCAGATGCGTATATCAAAGTTTCTGGCTTTCCTTATTATTGTCAATTCGAATTCGAGTTTTCGACGGGAGAGCACGTTTCAAGCATCTCTGATCACGAATCACACATTTTTGAAGTGATGTCTGTGTGTGTGTGAGAAAGTATGCGTGTGTGTCAGTGAGTCTGTGGAGACGATAACTGACGAACCAATGTACCGATTCGAACCAAATTTGGTACAAAAATCACAATCCGTAAACACTGGAAGCCTATTGTTTTTATACGCAATCGAATGTTCAGAATCCCCCTAAATTATCGAATGAAATGTTGAAAAAATCGTCAAAAAGTCAAAACCGCGAATAAAGTTGCGTAAATAGACATTTCTTATGTAATTTTTCATTAGAAAACGATTGACATAAATTTTAGAGCGGTAACATGAACCGTTCTCGAGATATTGCGCATTTTTAAAAAAAAATTATCAAAAAGTCATATAAAATAGAAAAAAAATATATTTCCTATTGAGAAACATGTTCACTTTTCATATGCAATATCATGCGATAAATTGGGTGACATCATTCTCGTGGATCTAGCTCGTTCCATTCATGAAAAAAGATACTTTGAGTAATACTTTTGTATTTGAACGCCAATAGTCATTTATCTGCTGTAAGAATAACTTATTTCTTCGTCCATAACGCTTGGCGAGATTTTGGCGACGAAATTGGCGGAATGTCGCCTACTTGGCAACTTTTTTAAATGTTGCCAAATTAACGAAAATCTCGCCAAATGGATAAAAATGACGCTAAATTAATGAAAATGACGACTCATTGTCGAAAATTGAATATCTTGAAAAGAATATTAGTATCTATTATAAGAAAAACCTATTTTTTTACTGTAAAAGGCATTCATTACATTATATAAGGAAAGTCTTGTGTTGCCCACATCAGATTTTTTTCACTCCGTAATCGTGATTGCAACTGCCGAAGCTTCTCGCATTGATGGGACGTCTACTATACGCCGGATTATAAGGCAGCTGGCTCACGCTTGCAGGACCACACACGGGTATTCGGTCATGCGCGATCACACCAGACTAGGATCATTTCCATATCAGCCCGCCCTCTAACTATTTACATCATTTCGTTGTTGTAACATGTTTTCTTCTTGGTGAGTAACTTTCATTGTCCGTGAGTGTATATTTAAGTATGTAAGAAAAATCACCTGATGCTAAATTTTAATCATTACACTCTAGTATTAATTTGTGTGAAACTGTATGATATATCGAAAGTTTTCAAAAAATAATGAAAATATATTGATAACATTATGCGCAACATGTCTTTGAAAGTTTTACCATATCTTAAATTATGCTTTACAAAGTAAATGAATTTAAACTATTATACAAATACTGCACTAAAACATTACAAGTATTATTAGGCAAAACATATGACTTCATGATTATAATGTATTTCTGAAAGATCGTCTTCCTATATGCAATATCATATTATCATCATTCTCGTACATGCAACATGTTCTATTTACAAGATAAAACGCTGATTTTGTGTTTCAACGGTTACAACTTCGTTAAATTTAACTTATTTCACTTAATATAAGTTAAATACTATTATTACTTTCCGTATATACAATATAATGTATATGGAAATTATTGTAACGGGGTCGAAAATTCGATTGCGAGTTTTCGACGGGAGAGCACGTTTCAAGTAGCCTTGAACAAGAATCAGACGTCTTTGAGATGATGTCTGTGTGTGTGTGTGTGCATACAATAACTGACGAACGAATGGAGCGATTCGAACAAAATTTGTTACAAAATTACAATCTATGAATACTGGAAGCCTATTGTTTTTATTCCCAATCGGATGTTCAGAATCCACTAAACTTTCGAATGAAATTTTGAAAAAAATCAAAAAATTAAAACCTTTCATAAAGTTACGCAAATAGTCGTTTCTTATGTAATATGGCATTAGAAAACGATTGACATAAACTTTAGAACGCTAGCATGAACCGTTCTCGAGATATTGCACAATTTTTAAAAAAATTATCAAAAAATCATATAAAATAAAAAAAATATTACCTATTGTGAATTATGTTTACTTTTCAGAAGTAATATCATGCAATAAATTGGGTGACATACATCTCGTGGATCTAGCTAGTTCTCTTCATGAGAAAATATACTTTAGGTAATACTTTTACATTTGAACGCTAATAGTCATTTATGTGCTACAAGAATAACTTATTTCTCAGTCCATAACGTTTGGCGAGATTTTGGCGGAATGCCGCCAACTTGGCGCCTTTTTTATATGTTGCGAAATTAGCGAAAATGTCGCCAAATGGATAAAAATGACTCTAAATCAGTGAAAATAACGACTAGATGATTAAAGTTCTTGGAAAGAACGTAAGCGTAGACTATAAGAATAACACATTTCTGCGTCCGTTTGTCCGACCGTAACGCTTGACGAGAAATTTAGCGGGACGTCGCCAGCTTGGCGACTATTTTCAATGTTGCTAAAATGACAAAAATGTCGATAATTTGACAAAAATGACGCCAAATGGGAAGTAATGTATCGCAAATTCTGATTTCCGTCATATGACCGGCATACCTTCTAGTATATAAGAAATACTCTTCTCTACGTTTGTCTGAAACACTTGATGATGCATTTGGTAAACTTAATAATTTAGCAAAGTATTTCCAACTTGGCGATATTTTGCCCCAGGTTGACAAAGATATCGTCAAAATTGAAAAACTGACATTACATTAATGAACATTACGCCTAATTGATGAAGTAATTATTAATGTATTTTAATATATGGACTATATCGCTTATTGAGGATGATATCAATATTGATGATTGTATATTTAGAGTTGCGTGAAGTATAAGTTAATTGAGTATTTTTGAAATATATTTATATGTTGTCATCTGAAAAATCGCCAAATGTTCAATTCAACGATTAAAACACAGCGCCATAGATCTTATACATTATTTTTTTTACGTTAAAACTAGTAAATCCATTGCATTATATAAGGAAAGTCATGTGGTGTCCACATCAGATTTTTTTCATTGCACAGCACTTTTGCCAAAATAATTTTGTGTAGCAATTGCTAATTAATGTGTAGCATGTATCGAAAAACCTTTAGTTTTCAAAATAATAAATTGAATATCAAATTCTGAGTATTATACGTACCAAAAACGAAAGAACATTACTAATTTTGACTTTTACTGGCAATATATTACAATATTATACTGTTATTTTATTTTGCAACAGATATTAATCATAATCAAGATATTATGAACCAAAAGTTGTACAAAAAAGTGAGCAATCGCTTTCAGTTTCCTTTTTTTACTTTTCTTACAGTATGCATAGTATAATGTATAAGGAAATTATTGGGACGGGATCGAAAATTCGAATTTGAGTTTTCGGCGGATGAGCACGTTTCAAGCATCCCTGATCACGAATCGAACATTTTTAGGTGATGTCTGTGTGTGAAAGTATGTGTGTGTGTGTCAGTGGGTCTCTGGTGACGATATCTCACGAACGAATTGAGCAATTCGAATGAAATTTGGTACAAAAATTACAATCCGTGAATACTGGAAGTCAATTGTTTCTAAATACAATCAGATGTTCAGACCCCCCCCCCTAAATATTCGACTGAAATTTTGAAAAAATCATCAAAAAAATCAAAACGCTTCATAAAGTTACGCAAATAGACATTTCTTGTGTAATTTTTCCTTAGAAAACGATTGACATATACACTTTAGAGCGTTGGCATGAACTGCTCTTAAGATATTGTACATTTTGCAAATAAATTTATCAAAAAATTCCATAAATAAAAAAAAATTAACTGTTGAAAAACATGTTCACTTTTCATATGTAATATCATGCGATAAATTTAGTGATATCATTCTCGTGGACCTAGCTAGTTACATTCATGAGAAAATATACTTTTGTATTTGAACGCCAATCGTCATTTATCTGCTATAAGAATAACTTATTTCTTCGTCCAAAGAACTTGGCGAGATTTTGGCGACAAATTTGGCATAATGTCGCCAACTTGGCAACTTTTTATATGTTTTAAAATTAACGAAAATCTCCCCAAATGAATAAAAATGCCGCTAAATGAATAACCTATTTTATTAACTGTAAAAGTACATTGTATAAGGAAAGACATGTGCTGGCCACATCAGATTTTTTATGTACATTTTGCACGTACATATTTATGAACGATTTTATTCAGCTAACACACATTTAAACTTAATTCCATGGTGCGATTTCTTTAACGCTACATAAATGGAAGTGAAAATAAATATTGTATTTATTACGGTGTGTAGAAAACGCTATGTGCTGCTTACCTCAGATTTGTATATATAGCGAAAGTCATGCAATGCACATATCGAAGTCTTATATAATGTGAGAGTCGCATTATATGTTGTGAAAGTTACGTACAGCGCATATCAAAGTTTTATATGATGTGAAAGTCGTATCATATGTTGTGAAAGTTGTGGAATGCCCACATCAGACATTTTATCGTCAAGAAACAAGTTGTACCCGTAAGCATAAAAATAGATGGATGTATAAAAGGAACTGCACAAAAGAAAAATATCCCCATAAACAAAGAGATCTGGGTCAAGAAAGTGATTTGGACACTGGATGGATAAAAATGTGCATTAACACAGAAAAACAAATACGTTTGGAAAGAGAAGTATATAATATTTCCGTATTTATGCGATAGTGGAATTTTTATACTATTGCATTCACCAAAATATTTTTAGTTCGAAATTTTGAGGAATATGCAAATTTTGAACCTTTTACTATGATTTTTATATGATCATGTGAAAAATGCAATATTCGTATATGGTATTTATTTTAAGTTTTCATTGCAGGGATTGGTTATTTATTTATTTATTGATAGATACGCATCCCAATAACAGAGTTCGATTACAGGGACATATTATCTACGCTTGCCTGCATTTCAATTCGTTTCTCGTATTTATGAAAAATTTAGTTGGGTCCCAGTGTTGGCGATACTTGGGCGAAATTCATGGCTAAAATCGTATCAAAATATTCTAGATTTTCAACTTCTATGGGTAACTTATATTTTTAAGCAGAATTGCAAAATTTAACCATTTTATGGCTAAATTTAGCTAAATCGTTGTGTTTCACATTAACCTTTTGCTTACGGGTTGGACAACGTTAATCCCAAGCGAAGAACCTCTCAAAAAGACATGTATTTGACATATCCTAATCCAAACAGTTCGATTCTCCTTTGCAGGCATTGGCATCCATCAGGTATTTGGCATTCCTATCACAAACAGTTCGATCCTCCTTTGCAAGCATTGCCATCAATGGGCGCCAATGCCTACAAAGGAAGGTTGAACTGTTTGGGATAGGGTATGTCAAATACCTTTCTGTTTCAGAGGTTCTTAGCTTGGGATTGACGCTATCCCACCTGTAAGCAAAAGGCTAAAATGATTGCATTATCAAGGCATAAAATCCGTAAGTTACCAACGCTAGATTCCTGGTCAAAAACTTTAATCCGAAATTGTTTCAAAACCGAAAATAAGGTGCTATAGTATAAAAACTAATGTGAGGAAAATTGCTATCAAAGAACAAACAGTTCAGTCCTTTTTCCTGCTTAGTAATTAACTGCGGCGTAACTAGGAATTGTAGTCCCTTAAGTGTATGCACGTTTTATTAGGAAATGGTGGCAACAAGATGATGGCATTTCAGTTGTAAATCCTCGCCTGGCAGCAAGTCGGTGTTCGGTGCAGCATAGAGTCAATTAAGTTGCTTATGTCTTCCTGTGGAAGATTATGCTGTAAATATTACAACCGGTCAGCTAATTCAGTGGTAATCTTAGAAGAATGGAATTTCCGTCGCAGCATGTCCCAGAGGAGTTCCATTGGTGATTGGTGTGGGGAACTCAACGGCTATGGAAGCCTATTAAATCCCCTGAAACATTGTTGAGAATATCGTGCAGTATATGGTCAATGTCTTAAAATTAAAAGTATTTAGCAAATTGTCATAAGGTAAAATTGTCCTTATCAAAATTTACCAGTATAGGACTTACCTATGATGCCGCCACTAAGGGTGGAGCATGTAAGCTCCCGGTTCTCAAGCTCGGACTACGAACACACAAAACATAAAGAAACACTCATGCTTAATTGCTCAATTTATTTTAATATTTTACTTAATAGATATCTATTATATCTGGAGTAACTATGCTATAATTAAATCAATCACTAAAAGACACATAATACTGACACTATTACATTAATAGCTATATATATATTTACACACATAATATCTTTGATTTAAATTTCTTAAAAAACAGTTTCCTTTAAACAATCGATAAAGAATAGTTCTTATAGTTCAATATTAACGAACTCGTTCATATGGTATACTCTTACGAACTGGTAGTCAATTATTTTGATAATCGTTAAAGGTGTGCCTTCCGTGCTAATAGTGACAATTGAAAGTTGGTTACCTTTACTCTTTGTTACGTGCATATTCGTGCCATCTCAATGATGTGGGAAAATCGTTGCACTTCGCGTACTTGCGCAGGCTACCATTCTATTGCTCACAATCTACAGACACTTTTTTCACAAAAACCAAAAACATGATGCTGACTCGTTCGAAAGTTTTAAGACGACTACCAAAAACTTCAGGGGCGTCTAGGACGCTGTCGAAATTGCATCTTTTGGAAAGTTCTAGAACATTCTCTCAAACCTTTTTCTTTTCACATTGTAGTGTCGTTGTTGATTCGTTGAAGTGAAGAAGGGGATGCGCTGCTTATTTATGTTTGTATTGCCATTGGCTCCCTCCGCAGCATTTAAATAGCTCATTAGCTAGGTTGGCATCCGCAATTGGAATTTCGAAATGGCTAGGTTGGCATCCGTAATTGGAATGTAACATGTAATACAAATATTGTGTTACACAAATCTATTTTGTTTTGGTAGTGGTAAATTTTTAATGTGTTCAAGTTTCGCAAACATTTGAATTTTATGGTATTTTCTTATATTTCTCTAAATCTTCTTGAGGCTCCACTAATTTTAATTTGCCATTCATGCATTTGAACGGTAACTATTTTCAAATATGTTAAAACTTTTTTACTTCAACAGCTTATATTAAAAATCCATTCGAACCTTAGACATACTGCGTGCTATTATTCATCGCTGTTAAGTAAGCCGTTGTAAATATGTTGTTAAATCTACTCGAGTCTTACTCTTGTCCTGTCTCCAGCATCGTGACTGATAAGATCCAGCGCTTTTTAAACTCTAAGACACATTTTTATTTATATTTAACAAGTAACTGAAATTTAGTTTTGAATTTCTTCCGTATTTCCCATAAAAAATTTGCTTGATTATTATAGTTGTTATAAATCTAATATTTATGAAGAATCACTGCTTTATAAAGTAATATTATCAAAATAATGATAATAAATCCAGTTCAATAAAGAATCAATTTATATAATTAAATTTATTATGCAAGACATAGAAGCTTTTATATGACTGGGCTGCAATCATTTGAGATAATGCAAGTTTTTTTTTTCAATTATATAAATAACAAATAACACAATTAAGATCAAATCTGTATTACGTAAATAATACATGAATTTATCGATATAGTAATTTTGACTCATTGTGTTTTGTTATTTATATAAATTGAATTAGTATAAATTCCCCTTTTCATATAAAAAGGAAGATTATATAGATTTACACCAAATATATAGTTATTTAAATTATTTAAATACATGATAGTTTGTTTTTACTTTCCTTATATAGAATAATGTGAAAGGAAAGTATTGTAACTGGGTTGAAAATTCGAATTCTAGTCTTCGACGGGAGAGCACGTTTCAAGCATCCCTGATCAGGAAATAACATATGAACAGAACATAATAAGTGATGTCTGTGTGAGTGTGTGTGTGTATGTGTGTGTGTGTGTCAGTGAGACTGTGGAGACGACAAATCGAATGTTCAGAACCTCCTAAATTTTCGAGTGAAATTTTGAAAAAATAATCAAAAAATCAAAACCTCTAATAAAATTACGCAAATAAACATTTCGTATGTAAGGTTTCATTAGAAAACGACTGACATAAACTTTAGAACGCTAGCATGAACCGTTCTTGAGATATGGCACATTTTCAAAAAAATTATCAAAAAATCATATAAAATAAAAAATGTCCTATTGAGAAAAATGCCCACTTTTCATATGTAATATCATGCGATAAATTTGGTGACATCATTCTCGTGGATCTAGCTCATTCCATTCATGAAAAAATATACTTTGAGTAATACTTTTGTATTTGAACTCCAATAGTCGTTTATCTGCTGTAAGGACAAGTTATTTCTCCGTCCATAACACTTTGTGAGTCCATAACACTTTGAGAGTCGTCCATAACACTCCGTCCATAACACGCGAGATTTTGAGATGAGTTTGGTGGAATTTTGTCAAACTAGCGACTTTTTTAAATGTTGCTAAATTAACGAAAAACTTGCCAAATGGATAAAAATGAAGCTAAATCAATAAAAATGACGACTGATTGACGAAAATTCAATATCTTGTAAAGAAAATAAATATCTACTATAAGAATAATCTATTTTTTTACTGTAAAAGTAGTAAATTCATTGCATTATATGAGAAAAGTTATGTGCTGCCCACATAAGATTTTTTTCTATTGAAATCAAATCGTTAAAATTCCATTAAACGAAGAATTTTGTCAAAACTCAAGAATTTTGTCAAGAATTTTGTTTGTGTTGTTGGTTTTTCTTCGCATATCCGAATACATTACATAAGATTTCTCATGGTAAATTTCGCAGGAAACAGTCCGTTGCTAAATATAAATGGGCACATTTAATCTTTTATTTTAATATTCTGAATTTCTATCGATCCATGATGTAAAAAGGAACTAGTACTATTGCTGTTTTCTTCGATGAAAATCTGGTAAGCGCCAGACCAAATTTCCGATTGTAAGTTTAATAAAAACTTGATGGTTCTTGAAATATAGTTGGCACAAACACACAATATATTTTAATTTTACACACCATATTCCAGACAGTCATTCAAATTATTGCTCTAAGTCTTTGGACGAGCTGAATGGTCTGGGCTTTCGACACCATATTCCAGAGCCTTCCCGGCTGTCCAATTTGTTACTCATGTCTTCAGGATGAGTCGGACGGTCTGGGTCTTCAACACCATATTCCAGAATATGTGTACATCGAAACAAAACTGGATTTTCCTGTTACATCAGAATCATTCACTGCTTGTAATAATTGAATTTAATTAGATTTAACATTTTATTCGTTCTTGATATATCTCGCCCACAGACTCCCAGATACGCAAATTAATATACAGGCACAGACATCGTATCTAAAACGTTTGACTCAAGTTCAGAGATGCTTACAACGTACTCCTCCGTCAAAAATTCAAACTCGAATATCCAACCCCTTCATCGTATTTGCCATACACATTGTATTATACATATAGGGACATTAACAGCAAAATAAGGAGGTACGTATAAAATAATGATGGAAATAAGGGATAAACAAGCTACCAGTAATCCTATTGTACAATATGAATGGTTTCTATTATGATCAAATTAGAACAAATTAATAAATTGTCCAGACTGTTTAATGTTAATAGATCTCATATATATTTGTTTAGAAGTTATCCTTATCAATTTAATAATTTCGATGACTCTTTAAAGCTACAAGTTATTAGACAGGCATTTGAAATACATAGAAAAGACCAAATAAATATAAAAAATATAAATAAATAAATCTGAAAGGTAAATTTTCTATATTTTCTACAAATATTAAAGCGGAATCTCTGTAAAATATGACTAAATAAAAAAATGCACAGGAAATATTAATGTCATTATTAGAACGAAAAACAGAATTGTTTACACTGAAGACCACTGACTAAGTCGAAATTCTGCTACACTCGAATAGAAACTAAAACTCTATATCGTACGCATAAGTGAAGTACGGAAAGTTCACTCCCTCAATTATGTACAGAAAAATGATTTAAATTAGCTACTACCGTATTCGAAGCAGATTTCTGGATCCGAGTTGGCTCCTCTAAGATTAGCGAACAAACAAAATAATTTTTATGAAGTACTTACTGTTAAAATATTTCGGTATATACAGATGGTATGTGAAAAATATTTCACATTTAATTTTCTCTGCATTCATACTCTGTGGGGAGATATTTAGACTTAACCGTTTTAGACATAATTCAGAGCTGGCCACATGGTTACAGTCAAAAAACTCTATCCATGACCAATAGGTTTATAAATAAAATGAAATAGAATTCAGACTTGAAATGAGAGAATTATAGCTAATATGACATCCGCCAAGAAAATTATTTCAATTCTCCTATTTTCCCTTGGTAATTTTAAAAAATGCGGAAATATTGATTTGGAATGAAGCAATCTGCTTAAAAATTTACTACGACTTTTATATTTATTGCAAAATAACCCCTCGCCCCCCCCCCAAAAAAAAGACTTCAAATGTTAGAAATAGGAGTGGATAATTACGGGAGTGGATAATTATGGGCGGGTCCATATATTAAATGCATGTCTAGGTTCTTCACTATTGAAATCTGAAGATACTTTCCAAATACTGCAAATTTTCTATTAATTTACTATTAATTTAATATAATTTCCAGGATTATTATTTAATTTATTAAAAGAGGCATGACCGCGTAGACCCCTTATACAATTAATTAGAAGATATATATATATATATATATATATATATATATAAATTGCTAATAGGTTTATCAATTATAAACTCCTGTTTGTAAAAATTGCAACACCATGAAGGAATCATTAGATTTGAATGAAATTTATTTCACAAAAGCCCTGTATTGATATAAATAAACGATTAAATTTACAAAGGAAAAAGAAAACAATATTACATATTGAAAATCAGTATTTGGTGAAGCCACTATGCGCTGCAATAAGTGCTTCTCTACGACGTGACATCGAATCAAACCGATTTTGAATATGTACCTGAAGAAGAGTATCCCAGATTGCTTTTATCCGAATTCAAAGGACAGCTGTATTAGTTATGGGACGAGCGTCACGAGCGAGAAGCCCACCGATGAAATCTCAGACATGCGCAACATCCGGTGAATAAACAGGCCCAGGAAAAAGCTGTCTCTGTTCTGCTGAAAAAAAGTCTGGAGCATTCCTAGCAGCATATTGAAGAGCATTGTCCTGTTGAAATACAGCTTACCAATGACACACGTGTAGTAAGTAGCAATGCTCTAACGTTATGCCAACTCTCAAGATGAAGCCGTACGGCCCATTACTGCCATGACGATGAAGTGTCCATCATCCCGTGCTGACGTAACATTTCGTCGACCATTGCTGGATTTGCGACTCGTCCGGTTCTTTTCAGTCTACTACATCCATACTCGCATCACTGTCGTGACATTGCGCTCCATACGAGCTGCTACTGCATGATAACAAACCCCTTCTTCACGAAGGCCGAACATTCGTCCCCTTTCAAACTCCATAACTTGCTCATATGGCGCCCTCTACTGGCGTGGAATCATAGTGACTTCTCATGAAACGTTAGCCGTTGGCAGACAGCCACAGACTATTTTCAAAGTCCCGCTACACATTTTTATTTATACGGCTAAAACATCAGTTCAGAGGGCGCTGTTCAGCCCCCGATTGGGCGGGGACTCTGAAATTCTAATTTGCATAGCACACCCTAATTTGCATTTTCCTGTAAGATTCAGCTCAATCGTGTGATTTCTTCATTTTGTTGCAAATATTACAACCATTGTATATTAAAGAAATTCACATGTTTTCTTCTTTTCTTTTACTGTTATATTTTTAGAAAAAACTTTCTTTTACTATAACATGTCAATGCAAGCAACAGACAGTTGCATATATTCATTTCTATTTGTTAAAATGTGAAAATACAATGTCAATTATGCAATAAAACTATCTAAAACTAATCACAGAGATTTAGCTACATAAACTGATACATAAATAACCATGCCCTGTTAATAAATAAGAGAATATGGAAAAATTTAATTTTATACTATACAAAATGCATGAAGGTTATATCATTAAATCAGAGCAGGGTATTTTTCATTGTAGTCCGCAAATCTTTCTGATCCAGGTATCGGAAAGATTGAGATTATTTTCTCTGTCATGCGACAATACTGATATCCTTGAGTTATTTTTTAACCATTTAGCCATAAAGGTCATCTGCAGCAATTTAAATGAATTACCTAAGTAACAGCGTCTGTATATATACATATAAAAAAGAAAAATGTGTATGTATGATCCACCATTACTAGATAACGGCTGAACCGAATTTCATCAAATTTATCTTGGTAGTCTTGAAATCATCCCACAAAAAATATAGGCCATTTTTCGAGTTTCTACGACCAGTGGTTCTCGAGATATTAGTGAAAAACCACACTTTTCCTTAGGAGTTATACTCTCTAACTCCATGATTCACAACGAAAAAGGTTGGACATTGTTGGTTTAAAACGAGAAAGTCAATTAAATCTCTGGGTTTTGTGGGAGTTTATTGAACGTATTAGACGCTTTTGAAAATCGCAGGTTTGAGATATGAATTTAAATGGAAACTTTCACCAAGGTTTATTTCTTACAGGCTTACTCAACACTGAGTTTTGAGGCCGTTTATGAACGTATCAGACAATTTTGAAAATCGCAGGTTTGAGATATGAATTTAAATGGAAAGTTTCACCATGGTTTACTTTTCACAGGCTTACTCAACACTGAGTTTTATGGGAGTTTATTAAACGCATTAGACACTTTTGAAAATCGCAGGTTTGAGATATGAATTTAAATGGAAACTATCACCATGGTTTTTTTCTCACAGGCTTACTCAAGAACGAAAAGTATTAAGAAATCACAAGAAAGATCAATCATGCATAAAGCATTGATTGTGAAACACTTTCCAACTTTAATTTTATTTAAAAATCTCTAAAATGCGATGCATTCAGCGGTAATATATCACAATCGGCCCTATATGTTTCGATGTAATTTTTGTCATAATTTTACATGGTAAATCCCGAGCAACGCCGGGTAATCTCTGCTAGTTATATGTAAAACTCAGAGTGAGCACGCTAATCATGATACTTTGCAGCATATATAATTTAGTGCTACTATAGTTAATGGCAACTCGTTATTGCTAAACTTTTTTTAACTGCACGCCCGATCCAGTGGTGCTATTTGTTTCTCTAGGTGAAGGCATCTATAGTTTGATTTCAATTAGTTAAGTTTATACAATTCTGTATTTTACCCGGGATGACCTACTTGGGGTACTGTGTTTCTTAACTGTGGCAATTGCAGTTTTCCAGGAAGTTATAGCAATCATACCCTTCTAGTTCTTTATGTAGTTGAGTTTACTGTTAGCCTTTGTCAGATGAGGTGTGAATAAAATGTTTTCTATTATTTTGTTTTGAGTCATGGGCGTGTATTCATGACTTCGAGAACATGGTAAACAAACCATTTGTACTGCCCCACTGATATAAACAATTTGTTTTACTGCGCACTGTCGAAATACATGAATTTCGGCGTTTTCGTTACGTTTTCGTTACATTTTCAGTACTGTATTTCATGATATCTTATTTGGTGCAACGATTGCTGCATGTATTTCTGTAGATTTCTTGAACGTTCTCTCAATTACTACAAAGAGTGCAAATGCCGACTTCTTATGAATATTATATATGATTATACACTAAATAGATTCAATGCATTGTGTCAATATTTTATTAACTAACGCGTTTCATTGAAAAACTTTACACTGTTTAGATTGGGTTCTTGTAAATCCCGCTCGATTTTCTGTGTCAATTATATAGACGCGCGTCCTTCCGGTTTAATGTGATGTTAATGAATAGTAGCAAAAACATTCCTCCGGGTCAAGTTCGTTTCTATGCAAATTTAACCCTTAATGTTCGAGATTTATTATTATAATATATAATATATACCAACAAATCGAGTGGGTATAGTTTTTAACTGCACAAACCTCCAACCCCAAAAAGAACAATTTTCGCCACCATTTACATAATGCTTTTGCGCAAAAAACAATAGAAAGTAGCATGATGATCTCGACAGACACCTCCCATATATGTAGTGTAGTCTAAAACCACGCTGGACTTATCAACATGTTGAGTATCACCACCGCGAATTATTCTGCTGACATTTTTCAACCCTGCTTTGTGTTTAGTACTGAATAATGTTACAATTCGCTTGTCTCAGGCAGATAGCAAAATGCTATTTTTACGGCAAAAATTGTTTGTTTAGTTTTGGTAAATATTGTTTTTTTATTTGTACAAGAAAACCTTTTCTATTTGTTATTGGCGTTTTATCGCTGAGGTCATAAACTTACGTACATGCCAATTTTACATTATAAAAATGATTCATTTATCTATTTATATAAGATATATAAAATATAACAGAAATGTCTCCATAGCGGAGCCTTCCGATTACTATATCATTAATACATGTCTCCGCAGCGGAGCCTTTCGAGCGTTAAGAGTTAAATCATCCAACTTGGAAGGATATATATATTATGTGTCTATAGGCACACAGGGTGTCCCAAAAATATTGAAACGTGCTTTAATTATTTACCTGTTGGAGATAAGTAGTCAATATATATTGCAAAACTGTTGAAAGTAAGGTAGGAAATACGACTACGTTAATGAAATAGTCCTCCCATTAATGTTTAAAAAGTTACACTTTTTAAAGTTTTATACAACCCCTTTTATGCAAATTTGGTCAATCAGATTGTTTTTATTTTTAATGCAACAAGGTCATTAAAAAAACGCATATCTGTGTCTTCAAAATCAACTGAATTATGATAAAGGAAAAAATCTGACTTATGCCACTTTCCGTTCCATGTGAAAGGCTGTTCCATCAGTGAAAATAGGGATCATAAACAAATTGATGATGGAAATTGTTTAGATTAAAATACGTTAATATGTATCACAATTTTTCTATCACAAATTCATCTAAATAAAGCAGTGGTACTCACTACGCGGTTAGGTATCCTATGCATTTTCATCCAGTTTTATATTTTTTGTGATATGTCACAAATTTACATTTCTAATTTGATATATGGTCCCCATTCACAATGTTTAATTTTCAATTAGATAAAACTCGCTCAATTTTAAAGATACAGATATGCGGTTTTTTTAATGATCTTGTTGAATTAAAAATAAAAACATTCTGATTGACCACATTTGTCTAAGGAGGTCGTATAAAAATTTTAAAAGTGTAACTTTTTGAAAATGAATGGGAGGATTATTCCATTAACTTAGTCTTATTTCATATCTTACTTTCAACATTTTTGAAATTTACATTGCCCACTTATCTCCAAAAGGTAAAGAATTAAAGCGCGTTTCAATCTTTTTGGGACACCCTGTATATCCATTCGTATGAAGGTATGTTTCAGACCAGGAGGCACCATATTCAGTTTTTGATGTTTACGACTAATCAAAGCACAGATTTTTAGTCACCGTTTTATGACAGTCTAGGACCGTTAAATTATGACCAATAAAAGCGTTTGTTAAAATTGATGTAATTTTAACAATAATAGAGGTGTGAATAAATGATAATTTGTTTTAAAAGTTAAAATGCGGATTTTAATGTGTAGTGTTTTAATTTAATGATCATGCAAAGGAACTCATTTAAAGGGGTAATAATGGGCCACGATTTCAATGTACAAACGTTAAAATTCACGATCATTGAGATTCATAAATGAATCTTCAAAAGTTATATATGAAAAAAAACATTCAATGTTTTTTCACCACAGAATGTATATAAAATATATTATTTTATGGAGTGCTCGATAAATAGTTTTGAGGTCTATGAATAATAATAGCAGATGGTAAAAGGTTGACTTGCCCCCTGGTTTAAAGGTCATGAACTTAAAAGTCCAAATTTTGGGTACAAAATCAAATTGTTCCAGCAGATGGATTTTCCGTATAAAGATACGATTAGCAATCGACGGCCCACAGATGTGTCATGGCAGAAAATGTAGTTTCAGAACTGAAAAATTCTAAATTTCTGAAATTTAGGAAATTGGTTGGGATTTTAAATGTTAGATTATCTCATGGTTATAAGGGTATTAGGACACTTAAATCGGACGTAAACTGTTATAGATTATAGTTAAAATTTTAATTTCATTTCTCTCAGTAGAGGATATTTTTCTATTTTGAAGAGGATTTCATTAAAGAATTCTAATCGGATATTGATATACTTTGCTGCTTATATTTTCAGATTTCTGTTTTAAATATTATTTAACTTAATTTTTAACGCATACGTTCGACAGTTTTCCTTTATAAAACTAAATTCATTTTATGCTTTATCGATCGTGTTTCTACAGCTAATTTGGTCATATATCAGTTTTTAATTAGGTTAGAGATGAAAGCTTTTATTAGCATTTTTATTAGCCAATACGAAAAGTGTTTGTGCGCTTTGGGCGCAACCCCTTCTAAAGAAGCGACCTTTTTAGCATAGACTCAAAGTGTTTAAGGGCGTATTGTTCGATCTGGTCGCAGCTCTCTCCAGTGAAAGGAACCTTGTTAATGCGGAATTACAGAATTTTAGGACATATTACAACCGCACATAACTTTCGATTTTACTGTATTGAAGCGCCTAAATGGTAGCTCTTAAAACGCTTTTGAATGCGTTTCGCCTATCTACCTTACGAAGAAGAAAACTGTGGAATCATAGTGTTTTAGGACGTATTGTTAAGAACGTATCCTCAGGAATCGTGAGCGTACATAGAGGACACAAGAGCGAGTACAAGTTTCTGGATAACTAACGTTTATTCACAAGCACAAAGCAAATAGGAACAATACATAAGCAAACAGTACATAATTGCTCCACTAATTTCACAGAATAAGCGATATTATTCTCAAAATACTGACAAAAATAATTTCACAAAGCAGCAGCTATTACAGGCAAAAATCATGGGCCAATGTAGCTCATGTCACATCAATTCGTCAACACCACTCCAACTGAGGGAAGAAATCCAGGCAACCCTGCACTCGCGTTATCCTCACTTCATGCTGGCGTCATGGACTGTGTAAACTTAGCCTGGCCTTCGAGAGGAGGCGCCAAAGGGAAAATTGCGGGTTCGCAACAGTATTAAATAAACAACTCATTTTTCCAATAGCAACCTGGCCCCCTTTAAAATCATGAATTGATGGATTCAATAAATCCCTGCTATAACTCCCAGGCATCGTTTGATAGAAATTTTAGTAAGTTATAACTGGTTTAATATAAAGAGTAAATTAAGAAATCATAATAATTTTCATGTTAGCCCTTGCGGTAACGGTACTGAACGGATGAAAAATCACTGAACACATTTTAAACACTTTAGGAAATGTGTAATGACATCATCTGAGTTTGTAATACATGTGAAATAGTTATTTCCGTATATTTTTTTTCATATAATAATTAGTTAACGTTTATTTTTATGTTCGAAAAACATGTTCGAAAATAGGTTTATCATAATCTGTTCACCCAGAAAGTCAATAAGCTCGTGACCAAATAATCATATCAAATTTGATTCGATTTAATAAATTTGGTCGAGATTTATCATTTTCTCAGACTCGTTGTTAGAGGCACACACGCATACAGACAGAGATACAGAGATCCCCAAAAGAGTGTAATTCGTATAATGATTACTCAAAACATGTGAAACCATCAAAATTCAAGATTCATTGTCTTGACAGTATCGCCATACTTTCCCGTCACATATACTCTGCATCGTAGGAAAAGTGAAAATCTGTTACGGGCAGCACATAACTTTTCTTACAGAATCAAATCAATTTCCTCTTTATTACTTTCCTTATATACAGTATGGTTATAAGGAAAGTATTGTGACGGGGTCGAATATTCGAATTCGAGTTTTCGACGGGAGAGCACGTTTCAACCATCCCTGATCACGAATCGAACATTTTTGAGGTGATGTCTCTATGTGTGTGTGTGTGTGTCTGTGAGTCTGTGGAGACGATAACTGACGAACGAATGGACCGATTCGTACGAAATTTGATACAAAGTTACAATCCGTGAATACTGGAAGCCTATTGCTTTTATATGTAATCCAATGTCCAGAACCCCCCCAAAAATTTCGAGTGACATTTTGAAAAACTCATCAAAAAATCAAAACCTCTAATAAAGTTACGCAAATAGACATTTCTTATGTAATTTTTTATTCGAAAACGATCAACATAACTTTTATAACGCTAGCATGAACCGTTCTCAACATATTCCACATTTTGCAAAAAAAAATATCAACAAATTATATAAATAAAAAAATATATATTTTCTATTGAGAAACCTGTTCGCTTTCCATATGTAATATCATGCGATAAATTGGGTGAAATCATTATTGTGGATCTAGCTCGTTTCATTCATGGAAAAAGATACGTTGAGTAATACTTTTGTATTTGAACGCAAATAGTCGTTTATCTGCTATACGAATAAATTATTTCTCCGTCCATAAAGCTTGGCGAGATTTTGGCAACGAATTTGGCGGAATGTCACCAACTTTTTTAAATGTTACCAAATTCAGGAAAATCTCGCCAAATGGATAAACATTACGCTAAATCAGTGAAAGTAACGACTAATTGACGAAAATTCAGTATCTTGGAAAAATATAAGTATCTACAATAAGAGTAATCCATTTTATTTTTACAGTAAAAGTAGTAAATACATTGCATTATATAAGGAAAGTCATGTACTGCCCACATCAGATTTTTCTTAACAATTCATTAAATCCAGTTCAATTGCACAAGATAACACGCATAATTTTTTGATTTGCACTTTTAATTCAATTTTCGTTTTCATTATGTTACTGGACGTTTTTTCAATGGCGGCGTATGAAAAATGCAAAAAAAAGAAACTAACATATCTCAAGAACGGTTCGTATTAGTACGATGGGATTGGTCTTATTCTTTTCATCGTCTAAAAATTACGTGTAAAATAAGCATTTGAATGATACGTTTCAGTATACGTAGTTTTTTATTTAAGATTTTGACGATTTTTGCGGGTCATTTCGTAAAAAGCAGGTTCTTTTATTCCGAATCGTACTAAAATCTAATCAGCACCAGTGTAACATACAAGTAACGTATCTACTAAACTTTATGGTATTTGGTAAATTAGTTTTTTTAGATAGAGTGGATGCATGCTATTTTTGTGGACTATTTTGAAAAATAATGGCCGATTCTTCTATCCCAAATCGTACCAAAATTTAATCAGCATCAGCGTGACTCGCAAGTGACTGACCGACCTATAAAATGTTATGAAATTTGGTCAATTAGTTTTTGAGTTTGATGGGATACATACATTTCACAGACACACCCACACACAGAGACGTCACGCTATAAATAGTTTTAGTGTTCTACAGGTCCCAAAATATATCTTTTAGTCGAAAACTTGCGATTTTCTACACGATTCCAATACTTTCTCTTATACGTTGCCGTGTATCGTAGGGAAAGTAAAAATAAAAAGCAAACAAAAAATTAAAAATACTTCAAGCATACACTTCATATTAAAGTGTTACAAAATATATACATTATTATCTAGGCAATACATTCTGAATAACGATGCTAAAAAGAGCAAATGAAGTATTTTCTGAAAATATTTTATGATCTGGAACAAATACGTTACCTTCCATTGATTTTACAGATGAATAACTGGCATTCATTTCAAGACGAATTCCAAACAAGGGATATTTTTATCAAGAAAAAAAAGTGAGCCAATTTAGAAAATGACATTTTATGCAACTTTTCAAATGGAAAGTATGTTTCATTATCTATTTGTTATAATTGGTATTGGACAAAAGTTGTTTTTTTTTACTTGAAATTTGTTTGAATGAGTATAGGAAAATAAAAAAAAAGAGATTACATCCATTTCTGAAATGCAATTTTCTAAGGAATGTATGAGGTCCAGGCAATTTACTGAAATACAGAAATGAATTCCATTTAATAAAAATATTTCTGTGATGAAATTTTGGGTATATACAGCTCGTATAGAAATAAATTCAAATGTCCATGCCAAATTAAAAAAGATGAATGCAACTGAATGGAATTATTATATGACTGCTTACTTACAGTCGTCTTCTTAAATTTCCGACTTCCGACTGGATGTACTTCTATAATTTGTTTTATAAAAAATTAGCTTTACTAACTATTTACTGAATTTTAGATTAGTTTATAGATATATATTTTAATTAATAGATATTTGCAAATAAGCACTGATGAGGAAGTACTACCTGTTTCGCTGAGGAATTACTGCGTGCTGCTATCAACCTCACAAAAGACACCATTTCGTGGTAAAAAAATCCCTACCATATACAATTATCATACAGTAGCAATATAATTACTCCAGTTGTACTATATTATAACTCAAATAGTACTATAGTATAACTCGAGTTGCACTATAGTATAACTCGAGTAGCACTATAGTGTAACTCGTATAGCACTATAGTATAACTTGAGTAGCACTATAGCATAGCACGAGTAGCACTACAGTATATCTCGAGTAGCACTATAGAATAATTTGAGTAGCACTATAGTATAACTCGAGTCGTACTACAGTATAACTCGAGCAGCATTATAATAGTATAACTCGAGTATCACTGTAGTATAACTCGAGTAGCACTATAGTAGCATTATAATAGCACTTTAGCATGGTAGTCCATAAAATAGTATCTAAAACTGAAATTCGATGTACTGTCAGTTCAAGGGTACCCTATTGAAGGATACTAAAACAGAGTTAGAATCCTTCAATAGGTTTCTCTAGACCTGAAAGTATAGATTCGGTTCTGCTGGGATTTTGTGCAAACCATTAGGAGTATGTATTTAAAAATATTTTTGGAAAATGTTCTTGTTTCTTCTTGTCAGGGAGCTTTGTTTAGCCTGAAGTGAAGTTTTTGTACGATTTCAACACTTTTTGCAGGTAAATTTTCCAACTTGTGTATGTAACAATGATGTGACAGACATTACAAATCGCAACAACCCCGAGCAACATTTATTAATGTATTTTTAAATATTTGAACTTATAAATTAAATTTATCTTCAAAAACATTATGTACCTCTTATCAGAACACACAGTGAGACGTTATTGATTAAATTCGGTTCAGGTTACAGTCAATAGGCCATTAAAGACCATAAATCCACTAATACTAAAAAAAAGAAACAAGGGAACGACAAATTCTCAATTCAAAGTTATTTTTCACAAATGTTACCACACCAATCGAATTTTTTTGTTTTGTTTTCTCACATTTGTGACTGTTTTACAGAGAAAAAAGTGTCAAGTACTTAGCTTTCTTTGAGGATAAACTATTAAACCCTGAATATAGGAGTTTATAACGTTAAGAATAATATATACTGGCCATCCACGGATTAGTACGTGGCGACTTGAAGGAGTGGAAATCTGCCGCTTTCTTAAAATAACAATCCAATAGCCGTGTGTTCAAAAATTTCCAACAGCTATGCTGATTAAAACGGTTGCTTTTGTCTTTCAATAAAAGCTTCAATTAGATTCGATAAGTTTCTTATATCGTGAGCCAGAATTAACACATACTTTAACAATTAAACTCCGTAAAACAGTGAGTAAATTACACTAGACAAAACGCCTTTGAAATGTAAATGTAAATCTTTACAATCTTGGGAGTTTACGGAAATGACAATAACATTTGTTAACTGGCCCTAGTATACAAGAGACCGAGATAGTGATCTATTAAGAATGAGGGAAACTGGTTGAGAACATGTTATCTTTGTACCACAAACTGGGCTGCATTATTGATATGGTATGTCCATAAAGATACACTATCTACATTCCTACGTGTATTTAGTCTCTGACAGCTACGGCATTGCCAGTTATGAGCACTGTGGACGTTTTCATCAGGACATTGAAACAATAGAAAAACAGTATTACGTGATCTGATTCACTTCCATGTTGGCTGATTCCTGTTTAAAGCTCGCCAAAGATGATCCTGATTAACTGTACAAGCGACAGGGAAACGATTTTGGAAGCAGAAGAACACATTTATCGGTGCATGTTATATGTACGTCTTATTCCATAATTTAAGAAACTATTGCAGATTTCTCACATAAATCGTAAAAAATTCCGCGTTTTCATTACCACATTTTTATTCAAAAACTTGAATTCTTGAAAAAAATAGCTACTTTTATCTAAGATACATTAATTTATCCACATTTGCTTCCAGTGTTGTTAGAAATTGGAAAATCTTTTTATGCAATTCCTAGCTTTCTATCGATTTATTATCAACAGTGAATGGTATTTTAAAACGGTATGGAGCTGGATATATGTTTCGTGAGTGTAAACCACGAGGAAATGTGCTATAAAAAAGTAATACTAAAGTTGACAGAATAATAAATCAAATGTCCATAGAAAATGTATATAAAACTTCTGTTCAGATTTTTCTTTAAATTCGGAATAAGGAAATTTTGAATTTTCTTATATTTATTTGTTATGCTTAGAAGATTTCAAAGCGCTACAAATTACTCGCTAATTGTTTATCGCTATCTATCACTTTCAGTTTTCTCCCCGACTTCATCTAGATACTCCCACCATAAACTTCATATAAAGGTATCCCCTTGATTGGAGGCATATAAATGAAAATTATACAATATATCTGACGAGATTTTAGATTCAAGTTCATTTATGAACTTGCCAGGCGATATATAAACACGTACTTAAATACGTATATTTCCATCTATTCTGCTCAATCCTCATCAATCATTAAAATTGTTTAGAATCCCTAAATCCATCTAACATTCTATTTAAAAAAATAAGATATTTCATGCCTATGCACCAATAGTTTACCAAGGATTAAGTAGACACTTATTGAGTAGCAAAACTAGTGGCATTTTAAATATTATAGCTGTCCCACCCGTTGGAAAACCCATGTTAAAATATTAAAATATCAAAATTATAACCACTATGTATACTTGAAAAATTAAAAGCCCGATCGGAATTCTAACTATATACAATTATAGGGCTTTCAAATAGCTACAAATTCTTGCTTATTGTTTATAGCTAGCATTTTTAGTTTTTGAGACATAAACATTACAATCTTGAAAAACGGAACATTTTCAATCTTTCTCAACTTGACAAGACAATTATTCGAAAATTATGAGCTTTTTTAAAATATATATATAGAGATTAGGAAACTAAACTTCCTCATGCATGCTTTTGTCATTTCCTATTTATATATATATCTTTTATAATTTCGAATGTATCTCGAATGAAAGTATGAAAAGCGAAAAAAAAGGTACATTTTAAAGTTTAAAAATAGCTGGATCTAAACTCCAATTATATACATTTGTAGGGCTTTCAAAGAGCTATCAATTTCTGGTTATTGTTTAGTTTCTGCGATATAATTATTACAACCTTAAACAAAAAATTTATATTCTTCTTCAACTTGACAAGACGATTACTCAAGAAGTGTAAGATATTTTGTAAAACATCATTATAGATCTAAAAACTAGGTATCCTAATAAATATTTTTATCACTTACTATTTATATCTATATTTTATAGTTTCGATAACAATTTCTCGAAAAAAGAAGTTCAATATATTCCGAATATGCCCATTCTATTAGCTTTAGTTTAACGTAGATACTAAAAAACTAGAAAATGTAATATTATTAAACTTTGTGCAGGCGATTTTTGACTTAAAACTTACATAAGATACTGTACAATCTTTTAAACAAGACTTTATGCAGACGATTTTCAACTTGCATCATATCTTGTAAAATCCTACTCATAAATTCAATTTTTGTGAATCAATTTCTTAAAATGTTTTTTTTTTATTTCTATAATATTCAAGTGAAATTTTGCGCAATTATCGCAGCAAGATTGAAACAGTTTCATTCCTACAATCATTGTTGTCATCAGAGCGGCCATTTAATACATTTTGATAACCATAAGTAATTATTTTAATTTTTTCTTTCACAAAAAGAAAATTTGATTTTTATATGCCAACAAAACCTTATAAATAAATCGCATAATTATAAAATTTAAAGTATAGAGAATTAGTGTATAGAGAAAGTACTGTTTTCACGAAAATTTTCGATTTCGAGATTTCGATTCCATTACATATTTTAAGACCTCCTGAACACGTTTTACATATTTTAAGAGTGATGTACGTCTGTCTGTCTGTCTGATGTCTATGAGCGATTTCATATATTGACCATAGCAGCCACAAATATTAATGGATTTTACCTAAACATGATATCCGTCTTTGTTATAAGAAAATCTAAAACTAGATATATTTTTTAAAATTCGACTGGATACTTCGAAATTTATTCGAAATTTTATAGTTTTTTAACATAGCAGCATAAGGCAAAATTTGACATAAGCATGCATAAAAGGGTTTATTCATGGCTCAATAATCTCGCGACAAAAAGTCATTAGTTTCAATCAATATTGTGAAAAATAGCCTCGATGCAATTATTTTGTTCGTGGCGTCATTAGGCTCTTCCTGGGGGGCCATGCTACAGCCCCCAGGAAGGTATACATTGTCAAGTCTGGTATCAATCGAAAGGTTTTCTCAAACCCTTAAAAGTAAAGGGTAACACGTTATAGTTATTGTGAGACCAGAAATAGATCTCACACCAGTTAATGTGAGACAGCTTTACATACATTACCCAACTAGCACACTTCCGTTTTTAATTCGTTGAAAAATCGGAACCCAGTTTCGTTTTTATTTCGTTGAATATGCAACGAAATAAAAACGAAAAGATGTCTCGGCGCTTCCACTATTTTGCAACCAATTTTTAAAACGTTACTTTTTCGGTTTTCACACATTACTTTTTCATGGAGATTTATATGATAACGATATGTATCGCAAAAGAAACGAAAATGTAACGGAGCGGACGGAAAAAAAACGAAAATATAACGAAAGTTAACGCAAATAGAGCGAATATGTAACGAAATATAGAAACGGAAATGTAACGAAACGGACGCAAAACAAACGAAAATGTATCGGAACGGACGCAAAACAAACGAAAATATAACGAAATGGACGCAAAACAAACGAAAATATAACGAAATGGACGCAAAACAAACGAAAATGTATCGAAAGTTTACGCAAAAAAAACGAGTATGTAACGAATGCTAACGAAAATAAAGCGAATATGTAACGAAATATAACTCAAAAGAAACGATTATGAATCGTAACATAGAGAATGCATTAAAAGGATATATTTCCTTCAATCTTTTGTTTCAGTTTTTCCATGCTAGAATATAGGGGGGGGGGATTAAACCTCGGGCTATGTCAGTTTTGGGGATTTTTCGCTGCTATTATTTGCAAGGACAGATGTTGAGAAATTCGATAAAGTAACTAGATGTATTTCTAATATTTCTGAGCATAGCATTAATTTTACAAAAATTTTAGAAACACTTCTCTAATTATTTTATCAATGTTTTAATAAAGCACAAATTTTCCTCTTTCTAGAATTTATGCCTTGCAAAAAACAACAGGACATATCCTAAAAACTAAATGATATTTAGTACTATATTCCATATGTTACCATGGAAAAACTGAAACCAACAGTTGAAAGGAAACTATCCTCTTAATGTACGAGTAGCATGCTAAACTGAGTAACGTAACGAATAAGCAAATATTTTTATGCAAAACAAACCATTTTAAATAACTTTTATGCTCTGTTAAATAGCATTTCAAATTCTAGAAGAAAAATCCACTAAAAATTACATTTTAAATGTTATTTACGAAACACATCTTGTGTTTTTTCGTTGGAAAATATTTACATATTCTATTACATGTTTGTTACTGAATTCTGCACATTATTTTTCAGTTTCGTTGATTTGCTTCCTGGTGATTTCAAGCTTTACCTTGTAGGAGCATATGTTCCAAGTTTCAAATTAAAACATTATTCACATGCAATTTAATTAATATACTAGTGTTAACACTGTTGACTTTTTCATATAAAGAAAAATTAACATATCTTTTTTTACCAAATTTAAGAAGTGTATACCTTTAGGAGTATGGACCTTCCAATCTTATTAGATTGCATTTACCTAAATAAAATCACTTCAGGTAAAATGGAAAACTTTAAAAGTTAAATAATCATTCCTCTTTGTTGTCTACATTTTTCTTAAGCACAGGTGTAAAGACTTGATCCCCCCCCCCCTCCACACACAAAAAAAAAAAACTGCAACAGCATATAAATGTTTTTCTTCTTTCTCTAGTTCCATTTTAAAATCTACTTCTGAACTAGATAGATTGAGGCGAGATGTTTTAGCTATCGATGCTATTGAAAATTTATTTCAATGTTTGATCTGTATTTAGCCATGTGATCAGACATAGATTTTATAATCCTGACAGCAGAAGGCTAAATAAAAAAATATCAGTTTCATTTTAACTTTGTAAATAAGATAATTTTAAGTTGTATTTCATAAAATTTTGAGTAATTAACAAATAGACATTATAACAGCTTTTTAAAAAGAAATGAGGGCAGTAGTTTTAAAAATATTTTACTAATTATATATATATTCTTTATTTACATGTAACTGAAATTTTTGATAACTGTTAATTGTCTATTTTAAACAATACAGTATATTTAGATTTGTCCACTAACAAGACTCAACTAAGAATCCTGTTATCGCACATACACTTTATACACCATTTAAATGTCCTGAACTACCATTCTGCTGCTCATGACTTCGGACGAGTCAGTAGTTCTGGGCTTTCGACACCATTTAAATGGAACAAGTTTTATCAGAAATTAATTTACTTTAATTTTTCAGTTTATAATAGAGTAACATAAAATCAAATCTCTTGTTATATTTACTTTAAATATAAAATGAGAAAAAACAATATACTCTGAAATAAAATTAATCATTCGCTCTCTGCTTAAAGTGCGTACTTGTGGAAAGTTTATTCAAAATGACATAAGGTGATAATTGCATAAAACCAATTTTGGATTTGGGGATTTATTTTCCATATATAAATTGTATTTTGGAATGATGCCATTTTTGTTGAGCGTGTTAGCTCAATGGAGCTTTTGGAGAAGTCAACATCATAAGATATTCCCAACTTTTTTTTATTCAAACACCTTAACTGTACTGCTACTATTTTGGGAACCATAAATTGTTAGGCTCATATTTTTGTGATATTTTGTAAGAACATATTATTCTCAATAGTTAAAGAACAATGTTTGTATATGAGACATAGATATATTAACAGACTACCCTAATTTAAGAAGCAATTTATGTATTCTATTTCCATCATGAAACAGCTTCAACAAAAACAAATAATGTTTCTTGGAATAAACAAAATTAAAATTTTTATTAAAGTAATTCTTCAGACATTAATGACTGTAATTTTTCACTCTTGTATACATGCAGTGTACATGAAAATTATAGCAAGATTTAAGGTTTAAGTTAAAAATAATAATAAGGTTTCGAACTCCACGCAAGACTCTGAAACAGATATTTTATTTAAAAATATCACAAAACTTTATACTAAAATTGAAAAACATCTAAAATATGCTTAAAAAAGAGAAATAACTTTTATTCAAAAATATACTTTAAGATGAATAGCAAACCATATATTTTTTATTTTTAAAGCATGATCAACGAGTTTCTGTTTGGAATCTGTAAGTTGATATCGGTTAAAGATATTTAGAAGTAATTTCCATAGATTTTAAGACAATTGTTTTATTGACGAGCAAGGTTGGAGACGTCATTGCGGTAGAAATTTGCTGTATTCAAAAATCCAATACAGCATGCTTCATATCATTATTCAACTAGAAGCAATGTCCTTTTCATGTCTTTTTCAATAGACTGAAGAAGTAAAAATTGCAAGGAGAGAGTTCTGAAGAGAGATCTACGGTTGCTTCAGTCTCAGTTTTAAAGGCTTGCAATCTGTTCTGCACAAGAAGTGGGTGTTCAAAACATGTTCTTTACAACACCATTGTGGTCAAACTGCCACCATATTGAATATATGCTATCATAGCCTATTGAATTTCTTTGGACATGGAGAGGTCAAATGCTGACATTGCATGATTTGTAACCATGCTATGGATTTGTAACCATACTATGCACCAGATTTCATCACCAGCTACAATGAACTCCAAGACTGTGTTGCTTTCCATGTTGAAACTCAGCAAGTGTTGCAGACAAACTGCTATACAGTAGGGCCTCTGATTACTACTGACAGCTCACAGGATCCACCATCAGCGCACTTTGCTGTATCCTAGGCTCCATATGATAATTCTATCAGTTCCATAGCTCCACCATCATCCTTTTTATGTTACTTTCACGGTGTTTCTAAGAAAACAAGAGACATAAATATCTTTAAAAATGAAGCAATTATATTTGTTAGAGATTATTAAACAATTAATTTATGTTACAGATAGGTTTGAGTATTGTTTGTTTAAACATCAAGGATTTTTCTCAAGACATATGTAGAGCTTAAAAAAAATAACGCAGTTGTCAGACAAAGTATTTTAGCTTGAAAATAAGTTCAAATTTTGTTTGGTAGAATAGAAAAAATTTTAATTCTTTCTTAGACAGTTGAAGTAAGACATATATAGAAATTATTACATATTTACTTTAAAAAAAAATTCTGCTTATATTTTTATTTTCTTTGTGTAGATCAAATGTATTTATTTTTTACATCTTGATGTTATTGTATTCGTGTAGTATTACATTTATAATAACATTTATTTCTTTTAATATCCTCAGTAAAGATGCACACATTTATACAAATTTTTTTTTAAAAGTTAAATTTACTAAAGAAAAAAAAATTAAGCTTTAATTACAAAAATGTCTTATGAAATAAATTATATTCTTAAAAGCTTTACTACTGAGTACTTTCTAATAAGGTATTTGACTATTTCTTAGACTGAATACTTTTGTTTAGTATAAACATATGTTAAAAACAAATTAAAATTTATTAATGCTGGGCTTTTAAAAGTAATTAATACATATTTTAATGGGACATGCAAAAGAAATGCATATGATTTGCTGATTATGGTTCTCTTTCAGATAATAAATTCAGTATTTGGCAAATAGCTATTTGTTGTATCCCAAGTAACTACTGTATATTTCTGAATATAATCCAATCAGTATATAAGCCAAGTCGAATATGTAATAGTAATGTAGGAAATTTGATTAAAACTGTAAACTTGTATATAAGTCGAATAATAATAATAATAAAAAAGAATAAGAAGCATCGGCAAATGTGTGAACGACGAACTATCACAGCCAACCAAATCACATAGTTATGAGGGCATTGTTGATAATGAAAGATAATGACACAGTCTGCTCAGGTTGCTGTGTGAAATCGTCCAGTAGGTTGTGTCAGTAGATGTTCTGGTATATGATTGCCTCTGATTTACTTGTGAAAATAGCACCCACAAAACAATGGCTTCACTGTGCTGTAGTAAGTATGAGATAATATTTTTATTAAATTGTTCTTCGCTTTTGAAATTACCAGTTCCAAAATTTTCAGCTTTTCAACTTCTGATATTTTTGCCACGCAATCCAACAATATAATGGCTCGCCTAGTTTTTACCAAGTTTGTTATTTGGAAATCGAAATTCAAAATTCATGTAAATAAAAGATTATATAAAATTCATTAAAAAGAGACAACAGAATATGATCAATAAGAAAAATAACATATCGAGCTGTAACATGTATTCCACAAACTTATTTGGAAAAGAACGCTCAAGTTAGGCCTCCATCCTCCAGAAACATCCAACCACATGCTAGCATTGAATGATGAATGTGATGTCACAATCTCAACATGTGCAGCTTAAAGGTTATAAATTATGCCTAACTACGCAAGAGTGAATGCTTATTACTTTATTATTGCATAAACAAATACACTTTGTTGCAAAAAATATATGCACCCATAAGAAATTGAGCTACAGCCGTGAAACTCGGCATGAAGGTATTATTTGAGGAGATATGTAAGTGATTAGAATTTGGCGTAACCCTCTAAGTTCAGGTTCCCTTGTTTCAACAAACAAAGAATCTAACGTTTCAACTAGTTGTTCATATCGTGAGGAGATTCTTTCACAAGTCCGTCCATGTGAAAGCCAGCGAGAGGTGGACACTTTAATCATTTTCAGCATGTTTAAATTGTATACGTTTCCTTGAATTTCTTTAAAAATTTCACCCTTCTTTGGGCTATAATGGAACATTTTTCACAAAACTAAAAGTGAGTCAACTGATTGAAGATTGATTGTCATATTTCTTTAATAAGTGAACGAATACTAAAGCTAATCTGTGGTTTCTACAATTTACGTAGATACAATGAAGTAAATGTTGTTTCTTGTTGGAAAATTTAAAAATTTGAAGATGAACAGCAAAGTACGCACTGGCATAGAGTCAATAAGTGTTGGCTGGGTCATAAAAGTACACAGATCCAGTTTCAAAGAAAAACATCGTTCACTTTATTTCGTGAGAAACATAACTAGGCAAATTACACATTCCAGGTAATTTTCCATGCCACAAAACTTCAAAATATACTATGTACAAAAAGTTTGCAGTTGTAAATAATCAGACAGAGATTCCTTGAAGCATTGGTAGTAAGTAACTATACTACCTCTATCACTTGCGTGTATTTCCAGCCACCATCGAAGGTATCACACTTGGCAAAGGAAAACCAAAGGATAAGACATCAAAAAAATATTTAAAGAGACTTCCGAACGTTTGTAAGTAAATTTAACGTTCAATACATGCTGGTCTAAACTGACCACATCTGCATCCGTCTCGACTAAAAACCATCGTCAAACGATATCCCGCAGTGCTTCTGTCTAAAGCATTTCTGTCTGCCTGCATCAGACTATCAGCGTATGTGTCTAATCGATCGTCGTGATCGGATTAAGTCTTCTGATTGAGTCGTCTGAAGTCATCTGCTGAAGTCGTCTGATTGCTTCAAGAAACCTCTGCCCTATATATCCGAGAATGGACACTTCCGGAAACGCCCCCGGATATGCAAATCAGATGCGTATGCATTGAGAACTGATTTGCATGAAACCTCATGTTGAAAAACGTCACGGTTCACGCCGGTGAACAGAAAGAGTCGTTCATATTAAATTTGCATAAACGCCCGTTCACGGGAATGTGAATCGCGATATATTGATTTTTTCCAACAGTTTCATTCGACGTTGAACACCTGAAAGCTCTCCGCTCATTACATTGGTTCCCTCTAAAACTATAAATAAACAATTGAACAGCTTAACATTTTTTGCTACAGTTGTTTTCTCAATAGCACTCATAATTTCTTCAGCATTGATAGTAGTTAAGTTGTTGTTGTTGAGACCCAGACCGTCCGACCTACCAGAAAGATGTAAGGTAACTGTTTGGACGGCCGGTAAGTGCCACCCAATTTAGACCGGAACCCAGTGGGGAGGCATCCACAGGGACTGTACCCTCCTTCCCTACCACCAACCTCTTGGAAGGACTTACGGACCCACATGTTTAACGTGATCATACTCCGCATGAACACGGAGGCAGTTGTGGCAGCATGCAAACCACCGGGCTACCGCGCCCGAAATGTGCCAACAGCACAAGGTGTTCCCAGGTGGTCACCCACCCAAGTACTAACCGCGCCCGATGCTATTTGACTTCGGTGATCTAACGAGAACCGGTGTTTTCTGCACGGTAGGGCCGTTGTGGTAGTAGTAAGTGTACAAGTCCAAGGTACTTTTCTTTAACATTCTCATCACCCTACATTTGGTAACGTACTATTATACCTAGCTGATCACGTTGAGATTCATCAATCGACTCGTCAACCAAAATTGCATAAAATTCTGAACATGATAATTCAGTTAAGGTTTTTTGTTCAATGTAAGTAGAAATGGAATATAAGATATTGTCAACAGATATGCTTAATAAATGAGTTGCATTTTACCCATATGTATTTAAATACTGTGCAATTTCTTTATCCTCTAAATTTTCACCTAAAAATCTTACAACTGACCCAAAGTTTTCAGATACCGCCCACTGTTTTTTAACCATGAAGTATAAGATTTCGACACATTTGCTTAATAAATAACCTTCTATTGAAATTTGTTTTTGATTGTTTCGCAGTCTCTGTGCCTTCAGTATTTTTTTTAGCAATTTCTTGTTTGTCGGCATCCTTTGGAAAGGCAATAGATTGTTTATGTCTATTACTATTTTCAAGCTTCTTTATAGTTCTGGTAGGATGACCTCCCTTAAAACTCACGCCAACACTTGTTCAAGGCTTATTACCACTGTACCCAATGGAACATATTTTACATAAAAAGCCTGAAGCTGCTAGACTGTAGTAAAACCAGTTATACTGTCTTTCATAATATGTTTTTATGAAATAAGCTTTTCTTTTTTTACTGTTTTCTGTAGTTAACAACATATCATCTATATTTTCTTCATCAGAAATATATAGATATTTTCTTATCTATATTTTCTTCATTACCTCATTATCAGAACCTCATCATCAGAAAATTCAAGTCCAACGTCAATATTCTCTTTTATATCGTTTTCATTTTAAGTATTCTTTTCTACATCAATTTCAGCATTCTTTTTACATCGTTTTCAATTTCAGCATTCTTTTTCAAATTCACTGCATTTTCTCCTATAGAAAAATTCAACCTCATCTTCATTCGATAATTCAGTTGCACCGTTTTCTGCATTCCTCTTTACATAATATTTGGCGTCACTTTTCTGAACGAAATTTTTCGTTTCAGATGCGCTCTCTATTACTTTATCAGCATTCTGATTTGTAGAAAATTTGGTTGTAATTGTGGAAGTATTACTTTTCTAATCTGCTTGGAACTTGCTTTATGGAAAAAAAATGTAGGATGCTCTCACAACCACTGCTATCAGCAGAACTGATTTTTTTTTACATAATAATCTGAATTTTTTTAGAAGCCCCAGGTTGGAGGACGTCTACTCTTCATAATATTTGGAGTATCGCTAACTTTATCCGAAAATAATTATTGTTAATTTAAAATAAAAACTAACTAAACTAATTAAATAGAACTGAAACTATGACGATGATGCTTCACCCTCACCCAATGGTGAGCGAAGTAAAGGCAATCTGCCATTAGGGGGTTTGTATGCCTAACTGAAACTAAATGCAAGACCAAACAGCAAGCAGTGTTGCCATATTACTTCCCAGACTGTCCAACCTACCAGAAAAGTGTAAGGTAACCGCGAATTGGCTGTGTTGTTGTTGTTGTTGAAACCCTGACCGTCCGACCTACCAGAAAGGTGTAAGGTAACATTTTGGACGGTCGGGAAGTGCCACCCAATTTAGACCGGAACCCAGTGGGGGAGGCATCCACAGGGACCGTACCCTCCTCCCCCTACCACCAACCTCTTGGAAGGACTTTCGGACCCACATGTTTAACGTGATCGTACTCCGCATGAACACGGCGGCAGTTTTGGCAGTGGCTGGAATCGAACCCGGGCCTACCGAGTGCAACTCCAGCGCGCTAACCAATGGGCTACCGCGCCCCCGCGAATTGGCTGTGTGTCATTCCGCAAGAAACAGTTGATGTTTGTGTATATTTTTATTCTGCACAGAAATCAAAACATTTGAAAATAAAATGTACATGCAAAACACGCTTATGCTAACACAAGACATATTACTTTTGAATTTTCATCCATATTAACAATAATTAAATGCATGACACAGTTGAGGGATAATAAATATAGGCATCAAAAATGAACAAAATTGTGTTTTTCACTTTCCTTAACTATTGTAAAGTGGTAAAACTTTAAACAAAATTCTTTGTGATATTATTCTAGAATTTAATGTGGCTGCTGTCACAATCGAGTGGAAGAAAAAGATTATTCTTCGAACATTGTCGTCCATTCTTGGGGACAAGAATGTGCAATTTCACAAAAAATTATAGTTAAAAGTTTTAAACGAAATTACAGTAGGTTTCCCCAGCAGGAAAATATGTTTCAAGATCCCTAGTGGATGCTTGAAACCATGGATAGTACCAAACCCAATATTATACTATGTTTTTTCCTTCACATATGAGAAAGTTTAATATGAGAATCCGTTCTATTTTCTATGAGAAAGTTAAATTTATAAATTAGACACTGTATAAGATAAACAACAATAACTAATAATAAAAAAGAACAAGTATAATAATATACTGTAATAAAAGTTGTGAATGTGATCTCCCCCTCCCAATATAGCTTATTGTACAGTTTTAGACTAATCCTTGTTCTGGTGATAATGATACAATGCATACTTGATGGAATGAGAAAAATAATGTAGGCATTGTGATGCAAGGTTAGACTATTATTGAGAATCATTTGCTTTGGGAGATCCTGGATTATCAAGACATGACAATGTTGGTGATTGGATGTCAGGAACAGACCTTGTCAATGGTTGAGGATTCTCGATAGTTGATTTTAGTGATGTCTACACTGCTAGTTATGCTTCAATTTCTTTACCTTCATAGACAGGATACTTTTGACTTAACAAGTTCTTTCAATTCTGCATTTGTTACCACATCTTGATGGTCTTCAATATGTTCTTTCACTTCTTAATCAAGAATGTTAGAAAAACCTTTTCTACCAACTTGTGACTACATAAATGATTTTCTCAACTTTTCCACTGATCCCTGGGAAACCTTTAAAATCATAAGGTCTTCCTGCAGGCATTTAATTTTACTAGTTTTAATTCATTCACTGCAGTTTTAGTAAATGTTATTGTGTCAACAATACTGATGATTTCCAATCACTGGTGTATAATTTACATTTTATGAATTGCTTATTTCCGAAATTTTCCATTTATGATTTTTTGATTGTGATTGACTGAAACCATAGAAAAGGGGTAACTATGGTATACTAATATTGAATTACTTAAATTTTTTTATTTAGTGAGTATAGCTTTTACAATTTAAATTGAATTTAGAGTAGCCTACATTTAAGCCATTGCCATTTGAATTAAGTCAATAACGAGTAATAAAAATATGGAGTATAAAACATGACTTCCTATCCAGTCCAGAATTAGGGTTTTAAATTAATGTACCTATTCATATGTATAACTAACATGGTCGGATGAGTTTTAATTAAAAATACTTTATTGTTTTATCGTTTCTAAGACAAAGGACATCAGCTAGGAAAGCTGATATTTCAAGAACTCCCAACAGCTTATTTTTGATACGATAAGGAACAGACTTACCTCATAGACTGTCAAAAGTGAATTAATTCAAGACTTGTTAATTGACACGGTACAATGTACTTGGTAGATTAATGCAGGAAGACAAAATTGACTCCAAAAGTGGGGTTCAACCCCACAATGGTTCCAGTATTTTCCTAGAATGATGAAGAAAACAATGTATTGAGACGTTTGAGCTAGGAAATATAAATATTCTACTCAAGATCTTTAAATTTATATGCAAAAATAATTTCCTATGGTTTTTCATAAACTTGTATCAATTACCGTTGTAAATAAAAATTTCTGCCATTCAGCCAAACTAAAATTGTCGGCTCTTGATATGTTTTCACATTGCATTTTAAACATTTGTTCTACAATGGATTTGCTCAATCTTAGTATCTAAATGCTGTTACTATTAAAACAGTTTCTCTCCTACAATTGTTGTTCAAGTTAATCAAAATTTTTCTAAATCTTTATATGAACATGTTTCTGAAAAATATTTTACTATCATTTTTCAAAAGTTGAGTTGGCAGATAACTAAAATCCACAGAAAATTTAATTGCAGCAATATTGTGCTTATACCCAGCGATAGAGTTCAGAAGACCCCCCCCCCCCCTCCGCACTAAAAAAATAATGTAGGTTCTTTATATATATATATTTTTAAGCCACTTCTTGAAAGAACAGGCTTTTTTCAATTAATATATTTTTAAATGTATTGTGAGATGTATACATATCTCAAAAATATATTGATCAATTATAAATGCATTTTATTTTAAAAAATGTGCTATGTTTTCATCCAGAAATTGTGGATCTTCCACAAAATTTTTTTCTTCTTACATGTCTGTTAGTAAACACAAGCATTTTCTCCATCTAGTATGCCCAAGTTTTTCAATCTACATAATCCTACAGATATTTTAAATAGTTAGGGTATTTGCAGGCGTGGTAGCCCATTGGTTAGCGCACGGGAATTGCATTCGGTAGACCCGGGTTCGATTCCTTCCGCTGCCAAAAAAACTGCTGCTGTGTTCACGTGGAGTATGATCATGTTAAACATGTGGGTCCATAAGTCCACAGGGGTGCAGAACTAAACCTGTAAACCGAGAGGTAGGCTAGGTCTGCACTGCTGTCTCCAAGTTAGAGTATTTGAGGTATTTCTTCCAAGAATGACCTTTGATATATATTGACAAAACTAAATATGCTCTTAACTTATGTATTAAGGAATATGAAAACTATATCATAAAATGGGAAAATAAATCTCTGACTGCTCAACATTGTAGAAATTCTGTCTATCGTTTTAAGTTTTCTTCCACTAGTATTATACAAAAATGTTTGTTAATTTATAATCTTGACTTTTCTATACCTTTCATATTCAGAAATAGTTAAGTATTTTAGCTAATGATTTGTTCAGTAACTTTTCCTTTTACTGTCTTGTTAGATGCCTTGTAATTGTACCATTTTTCTTTATATTTGTTTTATACCTTAAGGAACTCTTCAATGACATTTGGAATTGTTTTCACCAGGTTGTGTCTTGTCTCATCTTGTTGGGACATTTTTGTAATGTCTTTGAACAATCCAGCTTGTGTTAGTTCTATGTTGCTTGACTGACTTTCTAATATCCAGAATCCTTCTTTAGTTTTCTGTTTTATAATTGTGAACGTATCTTTTAATTATAGGATACCTCTCTGGCTCTTCTATTTCTGTCAATTTGATCTTTGATCTTTTTGACTTTAGATTTGCTGGCACTGATGAAGAAGATCCAACATTTCCTCGAAACAGCTTTATGCTTCACGTTCTATTATCATATTTTGCTTGATTCAGAGTCAGTAAAAATATACAGAATGCTAAATAAATAAAACTATTTAAAAATAATTTTATATTGGAATATTTAATTTTTTAATAGTTTTTAGGAAATAAATTTAAGAAAAAAACACCAATAAAAAATCTATTAATATAAAACATTAAATATTAATTGCTATTTATATTGGTATCATACTTGACATTAGAATACAAGAGTCGGAGTCGAAGGTTTGAAGTACTGACTCCACAACCCTGCTTGATACTGTGCTCTGTTATGTGACATCTTCCTGATCTTGTATCTTACGTTCCACATAATTATTCTATATGTTCTATCCCTTTCCTGTAGTCCATCCGATTTCTTTCCTATTCATGTAATTTGTATGAAGCAATTAACTTCCACCCATTTTATATAAACTTAATGCTCTTGTTTTACTCATTTTAAAAGCATACTTATAATTTATACTATATTTTCTCATGGATACAATATTAAATACTTTCGTACATTACAAACTTATGTGCATCGTAATAAAGTTTTAGAATTGTGTAAATGTTGTAAAATATAAATAAAATTAATGAATGAATTATTAGTGTAAAATGTGAAATTATGGTGGCGACCTGTACTTGGCATATGATGGAGTTTGTTTTCGTGCTCAGATAAAATTTATCAACTGAAAAGCATTTTAAAATGTTAAAATAAATATATTGTATTTTAATAAAAAAAAATTTTCAATGGGAATGTGATCATTAAAATTGGATCGTTTTTGACCCACTTCTGCAAACTACATATCAAATTACTTTTCTGGGAACAAAATGTAAGATAGCAGATAATGATCGAATTATTTTGTATATATGTAAATTATTATTATTAGTTTTGTGCTCAATGTTCAAATATTTACACAGAGGAAAATAAAAATGAAAAGTATCTGCAAACATATATGTTGACTTAAAATTTGAAGCAAATTTCGGAAACTAATCATTTTTTGTACATTAGGATCCATGCAACAAATTAAGCATACCAGGGATCTATTTAAAGGAGAGGGTTGAGGTTCATTGCCCCCCCCCCCTTCCTAAAAAAAAATTAAATAAATAAAAAGTTCCTTTGTATAATCATATATTAATTTTAAATTATAACAGTTTGCTCAAATAAATTTTCATTAAGTATTTGTTATCGGAAAGAAACCGGTGAAATTGGATTTTAATTTATTATTAAAATTCATTTAATTTTGATAATTTAGAAACATTCAGAATCTACCTAATTGAAATTAAAACCACAGGAGAAATTGAAAATAAAATATCATTATTAAATTCTAAAGTAAACAGTACCCATTGAATTTCATATTTTCACAATCAATCAAGCAATCATAGTGCAAAAGTAATTCAACTTTTTTGCAATAAATTTAAAAATAACAAATTGTAACTCGCACTTGATCAATGATAATAACTGAATGATCATTTCCTCAAAAATAAATTTAAAATGTATTCTCTATTAAATTCACAGATCACATGATGTCCAATTTCTTCTGTCTGAAATATGACATCTGGTACATGCAAAGAATATACATATAAAGAAGGGAAGCTTCCATTGGGCTAATGTAAACGCGAAATCCGGCGCATGCGCCATGGAAAATTGACGGAGGTATGCAGAGAAAACAACATTCCGGGGCCGCAACGCGTTGCACCCCAGCTTTTCCTCCTATTTTTTTTTTTTTTTTAATGCCTACGAAATCTTTTTGTACAAGACTTTGTAACATAAAATATTTTGTTTTTCTTTTGCGGTATTGTAATAGTAATAATACTGATGTGATTTCAGTATAGACTATTTTTTTAAAGATTATGCAAAACTGATTACGTTACATATTCCTTTCTCATAAATTTTGTATAACATGATTTGATTTACAAAACAAACATATATAGTTTTTCCTTAAATTTAGTAAAAATCTAAAATATTGCCGTACTGTATGAATAAACTACTTCACTTTAAATGATCGAGAGGTCAAAATTGTTCGTATAACATGGAAAAATATTTTATGTTATGAAGAAATTAAAAAAAGAGTATGGAATGCATTTGTTTTCCAACTTGTTTTCAAAATTATATTTTCTGAATTTGTTTTAAAATATTCACATTAATTTCATATTGATAAAAAAATTAGTTTTTTCACAGATTGTAAAATATATTGAAAACAGATGTTATTTACTTATTGATAAAAAAATTAGAATAAAATTTACATATTAGTGAAATATGTGAATTTTTCCTTAACGGAAAGGAAAACCTAATTAATCCTTTGCCTTCACTTATGAAATGGTATAAACATTATTTTTAACAGATTATTGTTTTATATATATTCCTTAATTTTAATAAAGAAAATGTTAAGAATGTAAAGAAAAAAAAATTAAGGGTATAAACATATTTCAAGAAATAATTTTAATTCATAATCAAATTAGTTTTGAAAAGGATAACTCAAATTTGTATATTTTGAGTGACACCATTAACATATAGCTTTAAAATATATGAAAGTTTCAAACTACTATTCTGTGATTGAAAAATGAAGAAAATAAGATTTCTTTACACCGGCCCCTTTATAATCAAAAATCCAATTAGCAAATTAGATAAAAATAAAATTTCAGCTTTTTGAATTCAAAATTTATAAACTATTTTTAATTTTACTTAAAATTTAACACAACTAAAAAATACTAAATTGTATGAATTGAATATTTTGCTTTAAATGATTGAGGGGCCAAAATTTTTAAGCAACGGCAATGTTTCGGAAAATAAACAGTCATTCCACTCTTTATTTTATCAAATAATCCAAATAAGAAAAAGTCTTGTTAATTAATGTATTTGGAGACTCATTAAAATCAGTAGAAATTAAAAACATAGCATAGTCATTACACAGTATAAATAATCTAATAGTATTTTATTTCTAATGCTATCTGCTTCAACACATCCAGCAAATCAACCTGAACAGACAGAAAATTAAAAATAATTCTATCTCAAACAAGCTAATCAACTGGCTTATGTCAAGCTATTCTAATCAACTGGCAGTAGATTAGTAGAATCAAAATTCTAAGTATACAATGAATAAATATAATCATGATAAGAATCCTAAACGACAAGATCCCTTATTTCTAAAGGTGTTTATTGCAACTACATATGCATACTAAATAAAACAATAGATTAAATACTTTTAGGATAGAAATAATTCACGTACCTTTTGTGTTTGCAAGAAACTCAGCAAATTGGTCATTTTAAAACAATTACAATCGGAAAATCAAATGTACACAGCCCAGAATTGTAATACACGATTAAATACATGTCAACCATGTAAAAGAAGTGATAAAAATATTAAATTAACAGCTTAAAATTGTAATAAATTCGGACCACGTGGAAATATACCACACACACATTGACTTGCGATGAAGAAAAGAAATAACCCATTTTCCCCCTGCTTGGTACACAACTATTTCCTCCGAGCTAATGCGCATGCGTCACGGGAGTTGGAGTGAGATTGTGCGGGAGCAAATTCGCCTGTAAGTTTGCTTCACCTTTACACACCAAACATTGAATGTTTGAGGCCGCTCTTGACGTCTTTCGTAGCCTTCCCCCGTTTGGTACATGGGCGTCGTATATTTATCTTGCTGCAATCCAGGCGAAAATACATTTTTTGTTCTGTTACTGTAACAACTTGAATGTTGTGAAGAACAATGTTTTATTTGAACTTTGAAATGTCGTCAAATAAATAAGCCTTAAATTTCTTATCTGGAATTATAATTATTTTTGTATCCGATTCTAATTTACCCATATGCATTCTTCATAGAACAAACTGTTATTACTTAGTACGGGGCAAGGAGATTTTTATCCACTAATTGAGGATTTTGTTTTATGTGCAACTTCAAATGCACATTGAAACGTCTTATAATTTTAATAGCACTAGCACTACTTAATTTACTTTATCTACAATGCATGGAATATAAAAAACAATAAAATCAACAATACAATCAGTTTTAAAATGTAAAAACAATTTACTTACCCTGACTCCTAACTAGACAAAAGAAGACAACAAACACGAGGTGTCTCAACAGTTCCACGCCAAGTTGCCAAACATTTTTGCGCCAATGTTGGTGCGAGCACGTGTCACAAGCTAGGAAACGCTGCTGTAGAGAGTTACCATACATTAAAGAAAAAAGGATACTTATCGCTGATTTGGCACAAATTTCGTGCAGTCTAGCGAGGAAATATTCTGTCTAATAAACTTCCACATTTTCTAGAAATCTATTCAGTCAATTTTATTATTGCTTGAAATATTAATAATATTGTAATATTAATATAAATTTATAATATTAATAATAATTTTTAAATATATACCTTAAATAACGTGATTAAATTAAATAATTCAATAATTCTATAAAAGTTTATAGGTGGTGGGGAGGGGGGGGGGCTAGAGAATGTATTGAAATTGAAGTTATCCATATATTGCTATAAGGTGAAATAATTTGTTTAATGGAATTTGCTGATGACGTGGTTAGGTTAGCAAATGAAAAAACGAAGAAACGCCCCCCATCCGTTAAAGCAGGGTGCAGCAGTTGTGTGGAATGGGGCTTAGAAGCAGTATTTCTTTCAGGACTTTTCGGCTGGTGTGTCTGTGTGTGTGTGTGTGGGGGGGGGGGGGCAAGTTTTCTATTTTCTCGACAGAAAATATCTAAACGCTATGCCACATAAATAGAAACTAGGTAATATAAAATGTCTCCGGGCGGGCGATACTCATCTCTGAGGGGGAGGGGGGCGCATCGGCCCCAGAGGTATGCCTGAAAGAACTACTGATTGGAAGCACCCCCCTTCCTTGTCTGAACCATTAGTTATACATAAAGTCAATATTTGGAAAGGAAATTCAGGATTGCTACCTTCCCTATTAGGTTGTCAAAATTCTGGCTACGCCTATGCGTGGGTGACGCAACTTACCCTTACCCTGTTAATGCCAAAATGCTCTAAAAATATACTAGTTCTTTATATGGTCTATACCGAATAACTAAATTCAACACATTCGATCGTCAACCCCCTTCCGTTTTTCCAAAATCCTGGCTACGCCTATGTTTAAACATGAATATTGATTGTTAAATTTAGATCAGATAAATATGTTAAAATCCAGGAGAAAAGTAACTTGACTAATTGCACAAGGAAATATCGAATGTATGCTTAAAGTTTATGTACAGATAAATTTTCGGTTATTAAATTTATTTTGAATATTCTTTTCGTGTATTATACAAAAGTATAAGCAAGAGTACCAATTCCTCCATCTCAACACTCATGCACTGATTCAAGGTCATTTACTCTCCATTAGTTAAACATATTTAGTCACTATCGATAAAATCTGACCGTCAACCTCCTCCCTCACTCACGACATTTCGGCTACGCCGATGTTAACTAGTCCAATGTTCTATATTTGTATATTTCATAGTAATTTTACTTATGAGCGTTGTGCAGGATAGGATAAATCGGTATCCTCCCCCCCCACACACACACCACCATCATCACACACATACACACACTCCCTGAGACCATTTTTAGCAGAATTCATGCAATTTTTATTCAATCATAAAAAGCTAAAATAAGAATAAACAACTATTTCCTTTTAATGCCTACAAATATCAATGGTTTAAATAAATTTTTAAATTTTATCAACTGTCGAAAATTTAAAATTTACAATTTTAACAAATTTAAACAAAATAGAAATAACAAAATATGCAAAAAAAAAAGAAATTTAATATTAAAAATACCCATTAAAAATCATAAATTCCAATAGCACATTGGGTCTTTACGCTAATGAGTTAAATTTACGTATTAAGAAATTTAGCATCGGATTATTTTTTGGAGGAAAATAGTTGATTGAGGAGGAGATATGAAAATATTTATCATGAATAAGTGTAAAAATTTTAGAAAAATGCAACAAAAGTAAAATGATTTAAAAACGAAATATATAATCCATTTTGCAACGTAACACATAATTCGTTTTAAAATAATTTTTAAATCGCAATATTTGCAACCAAACGAAAAACCAACGATAGCAACAAGTTTGCAACGTTTTTAATCCAGATCGTGCTACTTGGGTATATTTTTGTCTGAAACGTCAGACAATACCTTCACCCTCAGTGACGTCAAAGTTTACAGCATGCTGACTCAAGGGTCAGAAAACCATAAATTTAGGGGTGTCAAGACAGAGGGGGTCGAAGGACTCTGAAGAAAATGTGAAGTAACGACATTGGATAAAAATGCTGACCAATGGAGAAGGTGCTTGTGGTTTCGGCATGAATGCGGCCAATTGGAGCAAAAGAAGAGTGTCAGTCCTGAGGCAAAAGAGCCACAACCTAAGACAGAACGAAAAGATAAGAACGAGGACACTTGGTTAATACTTGGTTGGCCCGGGTTCGATTCCAGCCACTGCCAAAACTGCCGCCGTGTTCATGCGGAGTACGATCACGTTAAACATGTGGGTCCGAAAGTCCTTCCGAGAGGTTGGTGGTAGGGGAAGGAGGGTACGGTCCCAGTGGATGCCTCCCCCACTGGGTTCCGGTCTAAATTGGGTGGCACTTCCCGACCGTCCAAACAGTTACCTTACACCTTTCTGGTAGGTCGGACGGTCGGGGTTTCAACAACAACAACAACTTGGTTAATACAATTTTACAGCACGACACTTAAGAAAGAACGACTAGATATGTAGACTAAGAGAATGACAAAAGTACGATACATATAGAGAACGATTTCGACAGAGAGAGGGCAGCATGATTTCTACCAGAGGTGATATCGAAATTCACGATGACTTCTGCACCACAATTGCAAAATGTAAACAACAAAGTCCTGAGTACAGTTAGTCCAGAAGTGTTCGATATTAAGTCCAAGACACTCGTGAAGGTATGTGTTCCTCAAATAATATCAGGTCTTAAATACATTTTAGGTATTTTAAATAATGGTCTCACATTGTCTCTCTCCGCCGAAATAATATGAATAATTGTCTAATGAATAAATATGTTATGCTTTTAATAAATGTTTTATTGTCAAAGTTAAAATGGTGCAATCAATTCAGTATTATATTAATTAATATTCTTTTACAGAACTAGCGCGAAAAATAAATAATTGAAGGGTCATAGCGGCAAACAAAGCAATGTATAAAATAATAAGGAGTTTCACGAATACGATAAATTTTGCGGCCATGTTAAGATATGTTGAAAATAATAATCTAAAATACTCAACTTTAAATATAACTTTTTGTTTTTGTACACCACAGTTATATTAATTTGGACCCACGATAACTGTTTTTCAATTTTTTTTGTAAAATTTGAAAAGAAAATGAATTTTGGTATGGGAAAGTCTATTTGAGCCACACAGCAGTTAATTATTTTCAAAAGGTTTAATATTTTAAAGGTTTTATCTCAGTAATTTTCCTTATTTATATATCCACATTAATAATTGTAAAATTGACCCTATTTTATACTTTTATCAAAGCTCCACGGGAAGGGTAAAATCAGCCCTTTATATATCGATGTATTACAACAACTACATCTCTTATTCTTTCCATTTGTACTTTCTTTCCTACTGTTAGATCTTTATTCACGATAAATTAGGTCTATTCGTAATTTTAGTGGATCCCAGAATCATTAACCTACTTGTTCTACAAGTGATCTCCAAGATAAATTAAGGTTGAGAGCAGTTATAAAATCGCAGAATCTCCACAACCCATCCTTAGAATTAAATGAAGCGTCCAACATTCAAATTCAGCAGTTTATCAACACCCGCCTAAAATTAGAATCCATTCGTGGAAGTCTTTATCATCAACCTTCATTAGAGAGTGGAAGTTACTGCATTTCAAGACGCTTTTGTCACTTACTCCGAAGTTTCTAATTAGGACTCTCAATCTCCCATATTCGGACACAAAGAAAGTATATTAAGTCACGAATTTTCGGAGTAAATGTATATGCTTGAGTTTAATATATGCGCTGCAAAGCTCTGATAATAACCAATTACAGCTCATTACGTTTCAGAAGAGGAATCGTTGCATGGCTATCTGCGTATAAATAATCTTGGAAGATGTTTGAGCGTCACATGATATGCAATATATTCAAAGCAGAAGGTAAATAAAAATATGATGTAGGCAGCACATGACTCTCTCTACAGACGCTAATTCATGTTCTCTTTCATAATCCATTAAACTATGTTTAATTGCGTACAGCTGCTTTTAAATTAATACAATAAAATAACTTCGTTAGAAGCAGCATACAACATAGGGTTGCCGTTCGTTGCGCTTCTTGTGTGTTCTGACGAAGGACGATGTTTTTGCTTTCAAAACTGGTCTAGACTATCAGAAATTTAGTTTCAAATAAGCATTTAGTCAGTCCATTTAAAGACATAGTTTTATGCCAGGTTTTATTTTACAAATCGTACAAAAAGAAAAGAAAAATCAGCACCTGGGTTGTGCATAAAAGACGGAAATACGAATTTCATTCAAATGTGTCAAATAGTTTTTGAGCTAGGTTGGATATATTCATTGTCAAGACAGATAGAAACACCGAGGGATAGACGTATTTACGCACAGGAATACACACAATCGCAGTGTTTTTTTAGGCATACATCCGGTGGGCAAAGTCCCCTCCAGGAGACGATTATTCGCCGCCCCCGGAGATATTTTATATTAATGTAGTTTTTATTTATGTGACAGCACTTAGATATAATTATATAGGGCAAATAGAAAACTCCCCCCCCCCCTCTAAAGCTTCATTCGCTCCCCCACCCCGGGCCTAGAAATCCTGAAAGACTGCCTACACAAACGTCACGTTGAAAATAATTTAGTATTCTTGAAATTCCAAGACGCATAAATCCGTCGAATATTTCAAATCCAATTTTCAACCCATTTTTAATACTTTTCCTATACTACGTCTTGTAAGGTAGTTGTTGATATTTTAATCCAGACCAGTATACTTTTACACTGCTTTGACTTTTCTTATCATACATGGTAATATATAGCCAAAGCATTCGATTGATTTCGCAAATTGAAATTCATGTTTTGATGTATTTACAAATATTTTCTAGAATAGAAATTCCCTATCTTTTTTTGGGAGGGGGAGGTGGGAGTTTATGCGTTTGTTGTGCTATCTGTACAATATAGAATGTGATTCTAAATTATCTACACAAACATTCATGGGAGTTAGGGAACACTAAAAGAAACCTTTTTTGTTGATGAATGTATGTTCGTAGATGCCCCCATTTGGTGCTAGAGGACGTTGTTGATTGGCGCGACAATTGGTTAATTATATTTTCGTCGTTCACAACATGGACTTCATATGCGTAACTTGGAGCATTTTACGAATGCTGTGATGGCTGGGGCCGGGACAGCTGGACAGATCAAACGTGTTAGTTTGTTCATTAACGTGTGTTGACGACGATGTCAAACAAGTATTTAATCCTTGACGCCCCCCAAAAATATTTCTATGCCCACGCGAATAAAAGGGCACAATCAATCTCTAGATCTAAAATTCCATCCCTGAGGTGATGAATAGGGGAAGGAAATCCTGTAGTTGCCATTTCATTTTTGTTTCAGTCTAACCTGTGTTTACATTTTCCTGGCCGTCCAAACAAATACCTTAAGTTTTCGGGAAAATCGGACGGTCTAGGTAGGAAAAAAAAAGAAATAATTCTCGGATGGCTGACATACATGTATCGTAATGGGTTGATTATGGAAACGGAAAAGCTGCTGTAAGCGCTTGTGAAATGCCGAGAATCTTTGGGAATAAATGACAATCAAAACGTCGACGCTGTGAAGATTACTTCACTCTTGGATGTTGTCCTTTTGAACAATTACCGTAAAACTGGTGTAAAACTGAACTAAAATAGAAGTGGTGGTCACACTCTTACCTTTGATTTATGAACCAGCTAAGCCCTCTAGCATCAGAATGACGTCTGCCGATATGCATTCAATTACGAGGAAGATTTATTTTAAGATCCCTGTCTCCCATTGAAGTTTTTACAGATAGTTTCAAATCATTCTGTACGTTGCCAGTAACTAAAAATTAAGTAACTAACTAAGTAATTAACTAGTAACTAAACACTGTAAGAGTAAATTTCATAAAACATGGAAGTTAAGTCGGCACTTGCTGATGAGATTTGCTGATGTGATTGCTAATGAGATTTTCATGCAATTGGCAAAACACGAGACAGTAACTTATTTTAAAATAAACCGTGAAATTCGAAAAAATGTTAAAAAGTAAAGATGCATAAATAGATTAATAGAATACTTAGATTATACGCAATTCTTAATGACAAAATTAATAAAACCAACTTTTGCAAAATATTTAGTTAATGAGAAAAAACGTGTAAAATCACCAAACGAAAAAGAGAAAAATGTACTACTCGACACAGAAAATGCAACACCATGAAGCTTTGACCATATAATTATGCAAATTGCGGGACAAATGCTGCTGGCTGATGTATGCAAATGATCTGAAATACCAGTAGGTCACGTGATTGGATAAAAAGAACGGAAACGACAGGTGTACCAACAGCTGTTACTCTCTGTCGCCTACGGTAACCCAATTTCATAACTGTTCTTCATTTCAGTAGACACGTGTTGTTGCAGACATGCCTGGCCGACGACGCTGAAGTCCGTTTCAGCATTTGGACAATTTCTCGAGGGGATACCTTTTAGATACGTCTGGTTAGTCGTACCGGCGTATCGCCGCTGAAACACGCGTAAACGCGTCCACCGTGGAAGACCCAGGCCACTCGACTCACCCAATGGTATGAGCTGCTGATTGAGTAACCGGAGACGCGTCCGCTGTATAAAAGATTTGAGGATGATGGATTGAAAAAAGGCATATGATTCGTCGCAGTGGTACAGATCCATCCAGACGTACGTTAGCACGCGTTGATCGACAGGTTGCTGCTTGTATCCCCACAAGAGGTGTTCCAACTGCCACTGATCACTCGGTATATGTCATTACGCTACTGCATTACCTTCTGGTATTAACATCAGCTATTTATATATGCCATCTCTGTGTGTTTGTTATGAATCATCACACTTTATTCCTTCTCCTTCTTTCATGGCGTTGCATTTTCTGTTTTCGGTAGTGTAATTAAAACGGCACATTTTATATCATATATATATATATATATATATATATATATATATATATATATATATATATATATATATATATATATATATATATATATATATATATATATAACGAGAAAAAACGCGCGTAAAAAAACTTATGTGCGTGTGCATCAATGTTATGCATTATTTTGTGTTTTAAATAAATTTATTGACTTTGTCTAAGAACTATCGATCAAGCTTTTAACTTTAAACCGACCATTCTAGATACATGCATTCAATTGTAAAACTATCTTGAATCATAAAAAGTCTAATATATTTTCAAAACTGGGGAAGTATGAAAACGAAGTCTGGCTGTTTTCCTATACAAACCCTCAGAGCAAAACATACATGTACTCGAAAACTGTTTATAAACTTTTACGCAGTAATTTGGTTATTTAGCCTTTTCACCTATAAAATCAAAGAGTATGGAATAAAACAAGATTCCTGAATTACATGCATAAAGAAAACAATATCGCTATGTAGCAAGCAATTTTCGAAGAAATTTTGAAATCATCCACAAAATGAAGCTCTATGTACTTGTTCTTGCCGTAAACCACTATTGTATTGCTGCATGGGCCTCAAAAATCAAATGCCATGGATATCACCACTAGTATTTTATTTAGAACTGTCATATTTTTATGAACCGCAGATACGAGTATTAAGCAACATTTTCAAGTAATTTGCTTTGCTAAGTGGGCGTGTCTTAACTAGTATTAAGCGCGGCTGAACGGCGTATTTGCAGGGCCTAGAATAAAACATTTTTTAAATATTTTATTGGAAGCAAAATATGCATTTAATTGTTTTTAAAGAAATTATACGTATTATATAAATCAATTGAAAAAGAAATAAATTAAATAAAAATAATAAATAAACAAATATTTAAATAATATTACGTAATAATTGTAATAACTGAAATATTTTGTTGAAAACAAAATTATGTAATTGTTGCTATAATAATTATTAAAATATTTATGATTATGGTAGATACGCATACAATTTTAAACTAAATATCCATTGCTTGTTAAATGTGTCCAAAAATGCTCCAAAATTGTTTCACAATGTTTGAAAGACACGGGGCCCATTCAGTCGAGTACCTGGATGAAGTCAAACGCATACGCATGAATTTAACGATTGCATCATTTCTCCATTGCCTTCACTTCAAAGCTGGGAATGGCAAGCGAAGTGTAATTTGTCTAAGGTTCTGATGTTTTTTTAATTTCCTTATATACAATAATGTATAAGAAAAGTATTGTGACGGGGTCGAAAATGCAAATTCGTGTTTTCGACGGGAGAGCACATTTCAAGCATCTCTGATCACGAGTCGAACATTTTGGAGGTGATGTCTGTGTGTGTATGTGTGAGAGTATGTGTGTGTGTGTGTGTATGTGTGAAAGTATGTGTGTGTGTGTGTATGTGTGAAAGTATGTGTGTGTGTGTGTTCGGAGACGATAACTGCCGAACTATTGGACCGATTCAAACGAAATTTGGTACAAAAATTACAATCCGTGAATACTGGAAACCTATTGTTTTTATACGCAATTGAATCTTCAGAACCCGCTAAATTTTCGAGTGAAATTTTGAAAAAATCATCAAAAAATCAAAACCTTTAATAAAGTTACGCAAATAGGCATTTCTTATAAAATTTTTCATTAGAAAACGATTAACATAAATTTTGGAACGCTAGCATGAACCGTTCTCGAGATATTGAACATTCCTTAAAAAAATTATCAAAAAATTATATAAAATAAACAAAAAAATATTTCCTATTGAGAAACATGTTCACTTTTCTTTTCATATGTAATATCATGCGATACATTCGGTGACATCATTCTCGTGGATCATACAAGTTCGTTCCATTCTTGAAAAAATATACTTTGAGTAATACTTTTGTATTTGAATGTCAATAGTCATGTATCTGCAATAAGAATAAATTATTTCTCCGTCCAAAACGCTTGGCGAGATTTTGGAGATAAATTTGGCGGAATGCCGCCAACTTGGCGACTTATTTAAATGTTACCTGATCAAAGAAAATCTAACCAAATGAATAAAAATGACGATAAATCAATGATAATAAAGACTATGTGACGAAAATTCAATATCTTGGAAAAAATAAAAGTGTCTACTATAAGAATAACCTATTTTGTTTTTACTGTAAAAGTAGTGAATACACTGCATTAATGAGGAAAACCATGTGCTGCCCACGTCAGATTTTTTTAATGTAAGCTGAAGCAGTGAATAGTTTCTTAAACTATTTCAACACATTTAAAAATAATTTTCATTCAATGTAAATTAAATTAAAATTATTTCATTTATTAAGCAAATTGAATAAAACTGAATTTAGTTTTATTCTATTTGCTTACAAAAATGGGAGTAAAACTAGTGGAGCATTAAAATAATGCTGAGAAAAAATAAGAAAAATTAAAGAAAAGAATAAAAATGTCAAATTTATTCACTTATAAAATTGGCCTTAAAATATCAATTTCTTAATTGATTTTATTTTATAGAGTTAAAATTAAAATTTTGGCCCATAATATTTTAGGTAAAAGAACTAATATTTGGGTGCTCTTTTATATATTTAGCTTAAGGGACTACAATTCTTATTTACGCTGCTGTAGGGGAGCTGAATAAAATGATGTGTATTATATGATTATGTCATAGTAGTGAATGTGCTTTAATCTAATCCTTTCTTACGATTCAAAATAGTTTTCTATCTGAAAATATGCGTCTAATACTAACAGTTCTATCAGCCTGATCAGAAATTTTAAAACATTTTGCATTCAGAAATAGGGAAAGATTAAAAAGGCGAGGAAAAAAGGAAAGATGTTGAGTCTATAGTGAAAGTCATATGCAGCCCATCTCGGATGTTTTGATTTATGATTTTATGCATAAAAGTTTCTACCTGATTGCAAAAGACACAATCATAAATAATGTAATTTTAACAATTTTTGATTTCAACTGTTTCTAATTTTCGAGGAAAAATTATTATATGGTGTAACACCTATTTTTTTTTATTTGTAAAATTGAAAATTGTTGAGCAATGTTTTCTCTAACACTATCAAATAACGTAAAAAATATCCGAGGAGAAATTTTTTAAAACTGTTGAGAAGTCGAGCATAGCTTATGTTTTCTGGCGTACAATAGAATACTTTCAAGGATTTTTATTTATTATCTCATATTTGTATATTTATTTAAATTTAATATAACTCTCTTTCGAGAATATCTTTCCTCGAAACTGGCATAAAGGATTTACCTATTTTCTATTTCTTTGTTAAGCTTATTGGGAACTGGTTGATTGTTAAAATACATCCCATTTTGTACAACTTTAATTTTATTTCAATGTCATCCCAAGTAACGCCATGTATTTCTGCTAATAGCAAAAGAAATAAAAAAATATATATTTCAGAATATATTCTTCGATGCTGAATAAAATTCATCTTTAACGCTTACTAGAAAATGCTTTTATTTGTTCAGGTGCGTTATTGCCGCACAGTTGATTTATCTTTATAAATAATTACTTTCAAAAGAAAGGAATTAAATGAAAAACTCCTTTCATTTTTCGGGAAAAAAAATGGCTTTTTATGTATTGCCTTTTTTGTGCTTAATAAATGTTCTCGAACGTATTTCTTCAATTTGGAACCAATTACAGAGAGACGCGGCAGTATATTTCCTTGAACGATTGTGTCATTTTAAATTGCAGTTTGAGGAAAAATTTATGCCTGGCATTTTTTACGTGGATGTGAGAAATAAGTAAAAAAATATTAATATCATTCCATTTGGTAGAATACATTTTTCATGCATTCTAACTATTCCCAAATATTTCTCAACATTATAAGTAGAATGCAATTTCCATTACTAACTGTTTTATGCAAAGTATATACTGTGAAGTCCACTTGAAGTGAACTCCGATGTATTGAAGTATCGGTTATTACGAATTTTTCTCTTGTCATTTTTGATTAGCAATAAATATATAATGGTAAACGTATCACTTACAGCGAACAATTAGATACATCTACATTGGATATTGCGAAGTTTCAGAGTGGGGAACGAAAAAACAATATTTTCATGGAAGTTCTTGGAGTAAAATAGAAATCCCAGCAGTAACAATTAGTTTGGTAATAAAGATTCATTGCCAGATACATCAAGCACTTCCTTAAACACATAACCAGATACGTTGAGCTAAATCAATGCTCTAAACACATACATAAGTTCGTTGAGCTTAATCACGTCTTTAACACATACCCAAATATGTTGAGATTAATAACTTACCTAAACACATACCCAGTTACGTTGAGATTAATCACTTTCTTAAACACATACCCAAATACATTGAGATATAATCTAAACACATGAAGATTGCCTGCAAGGTTTTATATGATGCATGACACGATCTTCATCCGAATACATTGCAAACTGATGAAAACATTCTTGGTTTTTAAGAAACATCCAACAATCATCCTGTGCATGAAAATAGTTTATGATGGTATAAGTTGCGAGAGAAAGGAGTTTTGCCAGATTTTACTTCTAACGATTATTCTATAAGCGATGACACATAATGTGTTAAAACAGACAATGCACAAAGTAATGCTATTATTGCTGCATTTGGTGATAATACGATCTGAATCTGTATCCAAAGAAATTGAAATTGGTTTTAAAATATGTAGTATTACATCAAAGATTCTTGAGGAACGCCTCCAGAATTTAACTAGCCATTTCGAAGCCCACAACGTTAACTGCAGAGACAATTTAGATACAACTGACTGAATACTCGTTGAAAATCAACAGTCTGACAATAACAAAACCCCGAGTAATGGAAATTTTTGAATTAAATCGAGTTTTTCGCTGTGTCTTATCAAGCTGTTCACCCGTGAACCAAATTAATGATATAAATTCATTTCTACTATCATATATGGTAATGTAAAGAAACATTATTGAAAAGAAGCTGGAAGTTTGAATTTTATTTGAGAAGTGAGAGGACGAGGGCGATAAAGTGGTGCTGATAATGTGTTGGTAATATTGGAAACAATAAAACTGGCTTTGTTTTCGATTTGACCAGCAGAAAATAAGAAATCTGAAATGAAGGACACAGTATGCTTATATATATTAACTGAATGATGTTTTCATACATGAATATCGATTACAAATTAAGTAAGACTAACTCAATAATATTAATAAACTAATAATACATTATATTACAGCTGAAAGTATAGTGCAAATAAAAATAGGTAATCATATGTACAGTTCGTAAATCATTGGATTTTGTTCTTAAGTGCAACAAGCCTTCACGAGATAGCCGAAATGAGCCCAGATTTAGACGGTTGTACAAAACTACTTAACACAATATAGTTGCGCCCTCTAGTGTGAATAAAGGAAATAAAAGGTAAAACAACAAAAACTGGTTTCCCTCAATGGAATTTTTTCTCATTTTTTTTTCCACTTCGTCACACTTAGTGGCAATAGTATATCGGGTTCTGTCGTGTAGCTATTTTCTGTTTCGCTGGCTTAACCTATGCTCCTTTGAGCATTCTGCTCCAGAATTGTTGTAATGAAGAAGGAAATCCAATAATTTCCTGAACGTACGTGTACTTACATATCTTTATTTGCGCTGCATTTTAGACTATGATTCAGTTCAGTATTTCTGGTCTGCAAACTTATGTTCTTTACTGAGGTATAAACTATTTTACATGATATTTATTTTAACAAAAGAAGACAAACCATTTTTTAGATTCTTCAAATTCTTTTGATTTGAAGACGTTAGAACAACTTACAATACTACAAGTTGACAAACAAATATATAAATTGCTTTAAACTGTACAAAATAACGTAATTTTAAGCATCCATTTATTTTATATATTGTGCTATAAAATTCTAATTAAAATATTTTGGAAGAAATAAAAGATAAAAAATGAATTTGAGTCAGTAGTAAAATTATGTGCTACTCACAGCAGATGTTTCCTGCACAAGACATTGTTGGTTTGTTACATTTGTACGAGCACTCATGAATTTTTACTTGCACAGACAAATCTAACAATTATATGCAATCAATGTGCAGTACACATCCATTTAGAAGATTTGCGACCTCATCTTCTTTCTTTGTGTTCTAATGTAGTAGATTTAGGATCCTAATTAGGAACTTCGTGCTGAATGATAAAACCATCTTAGAGTACACTTACTTAAACTCTCTAATGAAAGTTAATGACAACGAATTCCATGAGTATAATGATAATTTATATGGGAGTGTAGATAAACTGCGCTATTTCAATGCAAATTGTTCGGTATTATTTAAAGAAATAGTGCTGCGGGTGTTATTAGATTGCAGTTAACAATTTTTAAAATTTGTTTTAAGGTTGAGCGTCGTACAGAATTGTTGAGACGTGTCAAATATGAAACCACTAATTTTAGAATTAATATATTATTATAACACGTTTTCAGCGAATATATTAAACTTCAGTATATGTGCAGGACATCTTTATTTAGAAGATTTAGAAGCTAATCTACTTCCTTTTATGCGATTTAGAATCCTAATAAGGAACTTCATAGAGAATGATAACATCGTTCTTGGGTAACCTTAGTTAAACTCTCTAATGAAAATTAATGATATGGATTCCATGAGCAGAATTATAACCAATATGGGAGTGGGGTTAAACTGTGTTATTTCAATGCAAATTGTTTCGTATTATTTAGGGAATAGTGTTAAGGGTATTATTAGATTGTAATTAATATAATTTTTCAATTTATTGCAGGTTGAGAGTCGTACATAATCGGGAACTCCTGTCGAACGCTATACCACTATTTGAGAATTATTATGTTATTTTAATACGTTTTCAACGCATATATTAAACTTCAATATATGCAATCAATGTACAAGATACTGTTTAAGAATTAATGTCCTCACCTACTTTCTTTGTGCTTAATGCATGATTTAGGATACTAATGAGGAACTTGATAGAGAATGATAAAATCGTTTTTGAGTACATTTACTTAAACTCTCTAATGAAAGTCGATTTGGATTCCATGAGTTTAATAAAAATTGGTATGGGAGTATAGATAAACTGTGCTATTTCAATACAAATCGTTTGGTATTATTTAGGGAATAATGTTACATGTATCATTAGATTGAAATTAATATATTTTTTCAATTTATTGCAGGTTGAGAGCCGTTCATAATCTGGAACGCCTGCTAAACATTATACCACTATTTGAGAATTAATATGTTATTTTAATACGATTTCAACGCATATATTAATAATCAAGTTTCAATAATCCTACTGAGTATTCAGAAGATTACTTAGTAAGAATACGTCAATATTCTGTCAAAAGTTTAAAATCTATACAATTGTGAAAATAATTTTGATATTTTACAAGATAAATTAGTAAGAAAACTTTACATTCTACAGTATCAAGCAACCTACTGATTTTTCACAAGATAATTTAGTAAGAATACGTCAATAATCTGCTCAAATTATTAGATCTACACAATTGCAAAAATACTTTTGATATTTTACAAGATAAATTAGAAAGAAGACTTTTCGTTCCACAGTTTCAAGAAT